>JAOYRR010000108.1:0-202500 GCA_038994665.1 Podotricha telesiphe | reverse complement strand
TTATGATTTGTTGTCGTACAGATTGTAAAAATAATAATTAAATTACCTATTAAATACATTTTATAACCTTGTACGTTTTACTTGCAGAATTATGTAAATATAGTCGTAGATGTACATCAATAAATTTCTTACAACGTTGGTGTTTTGCATACGTTACAGCAGAGTATGCATAAAGTATAGCCTATACAATCTTACGTAAAACACTTACTAGTGTTATATACATATAATAGACGTTCAGTCTTAAGCTCTACTTAACGATATTCTTATATTCTGACTATTATATATTACACAGAGGAAATATGAAATTATTATTTTTTATTTCCACCTCTAGTAAAACAAGCCGTAGCGGTGATATTAGCCACTCGACTCGTAATGTATCAAACAAGTCATATGACAGTTTGGTTCTCTATGCTTACCGTGTTAAGCTGTGCTATCGTTTTTTTTTTATTAATAGTTCTAACAAGAAATTAGAATACCAGAGGAGACTCTACATTCTGTTCACATATATTATCTTCTTCTACTTGGCATTAATAACGGCCTAGCCAGCGTTTGCCTTCCTCCTCGATCTCGTCCACTTTGCACTTTGACCTTTGCAATCCTCAGTGGTTAGTCCATTGTTCACATACACTGTACTCTGTGTTAATCTTAACATAAAAGAATAACGTTCACAAAAATTTATTACAAATAACGTAATGTGGAGACAACGTGTGTCTCTTATGTAATAATTCTCGTAATGCATTACGGAACGACTGTTTTATATTATTGTTTCCAGTTAACGATTACGTAGTACTTTATTGACAGTGATTTTGTTTGCTCTTTTGTTTGTTTTTTTTGTTTTGTTGAGAATGAGGATTTAATTGTAAATATTTACAATAATACTGCATACATACAGTAACTTGTAATATATTATTTTATATTAGATAATTACAATATATATATATATATATATATATATATATATATATTTAAGTTCGATGTAGAAAATATAATACAACGTCCAGTATATCTTTTTCTGTCATAAACAGGAGGTTTCATTGTACATATCAATAGCCCGGTACACAAACATTTGACTAATACCAAGCATATGGAGGATTTTTAAAAATTGTACTTGGCACCATAACTGTTTTATGTAATCTTATTACAGCGATTTGATTCTCTTTATCACCCCACTCAATTTTGTATATCACAAAAATATTTTACAATATATTGGCGCGAAAATAAGAAAACGCAGTGAATAATCATATAACAATGACATATTTCAAAATTAAAAGTCATATATTTATTTATTTTTAATTATAATAGTATTTATGGCCAGACTAAGCATATAAAGCTCTCGCGGAAACTTTTGAAAAGCATATATCTTATATATTCATTTTTCGATTATACATTCTAAGTTCGAAGGAAAATGGGTTTATTTTAAATGTTGGATAACCTGCGGTTTTATTGCCAAGGTGGAGCGGAGTTTGCTCACTGAATATTTCGTTTTATACCTGGCTGCGGTGTCGCGTAATAAATTACTTTTCTTGCTTGCGCGGCAAGGGAAACGCCTAGCTGTAACAGTTTTTCTTTATAAAATACACGAAGTAAATTTCATTTTAAAATGTATACTCTACGTAAATGTTCTTACACGAATAATAAAGCGCTTTTTAAAGATTTTAAACTGAAGGTAATATATTAAATTTATTTACAGTGAAACTTTAATTATATTACAATGTGAGCAATAGCAATGTGAGTATATGACCATTAGAAATAAAATAAATAAACAAACGAGCTCAATGTACATATTGGTTGCCAACGAAAATAGTTCAATAAAAACCTCACTTATTTTAGTACAATAAAAAAGTAAATAGAATTTTTTATAAAATTTAAGATGTTTTTTTTTATATTGAATAATTGAATACATTCATTATAGAGTAAACACAGTTTAATATTAATAGGAAAAATCCAACGTTTACACTTTTGTTTTTTATTTACAAAATATTGGTTCGAAAGTTCGTTTCGCGATGGTTATGGAACGGAAATGAATCCGCCTCGGTCGGCTCTGATGCCAGCTCCGAGCTAATGAAATAAATGATAAAAACTTCTAAGCCATGTCGCGTGTCGAGCAACTGAACGCGCCATGCCATGTCGTGTCTTATTGATTGACCCAAATGTGCCTTTTATTTTTATTGATTTTACATTACTATCGGTGTTTCAGTTACAAAATAACCAACTGTAACAGATGATCGTAATAGATGTCTCAATTTGATATACTTGTTTTTTTTTTCTTTTTCTTGCAATCTCTTAGTGTTGTGCAAATCTGCTTGCTTCAAGTTTTATTTAGAAATTCTATGATTTATAAATAGACTATGGCCAGAATTTTTGTTTTTACTAAACGAAAGCTTTGTATTTATTAAAACTTTTTACACATATTATATATAAAATTATTAAGATTAATTAATTAAAATGAAACACTTTACAGTAGTCCGTGGTCACAGGTAGAGTGTGTTCGAAACGTCGGGTTCTAAAATGTATTTTCGAATATCAAAATTATACGTGATTAATCCGGTTAAAATAGTTTCATTTCAAAATGTGTAATAATCGTGAAAATCAACGAACTTATTAATTAATTAATATGACAAAAATATGAAATGCGAATTAAATTTTGAAATTAAACGCATATAATATATTACTATTACTCTGAAACACTGAAAGTATCTTTAAATATCCAATAAAAATAACTTTATACTTTTTTAATTTTCCATTGATAGAAAGCATTACCAATGGAATGCTTCTACATATGTTTTTTTGATAAATAATGTTCATTTCATTACATACACGCGTTTCTATGAGACTAAAAAGTAAAATTGCATAAATGCTATAGTACAAATCTTAACACTGTGTTACAAAGGAAATGTTTCAAGCTCTAGTCGATTCACGTTTCGTTATACCTTAGACTCCTTTTGTATATAAACCTCCTTTTGTAAATTATTTCATCTTAGAGGGTTGGAATGAACGCAGTAATAAACCAAGCTACATAGAAAATAATTGCATCCTGTTCCTATTGTACTGTATTTAAATAATTTTGTTCTTCATTGTAATTTTGTATAGATTATTTTGAACATTTTTTTTAAAATGTTATTCACACACCTAGGAATATATTGAAAAACATATATTTAGAAAACGTATAAAAAAATTGTAAAAATCGCTCTACAGATATTCTAACGAAAAATATAAGTTGTAATAAGCGTATAAGAATATCGACGTAGACGGATGTAGAACGCATGGTCAGAGCGCTTGAACGGTTTTCAAGAGGCACGGGTTCAAATTCTGCTGCGTTGAGATTTTTATACATTTTCTAAATATATTGTGTAGATTACATTTTTATTAGATTTTATAACATTTACAAATATAATGATAAGGCAAATATTATAGTATTATTAAGTAATTTAACATTATATTGCATTTTTATATGAAAATGTGAAATTGGATTGGGTATTTAAATATTTTTTTATTTAGTTAAGCAGCGAGTAATTCATGATTTTTCTCTTTAATGTAATATCTGCCAGCCCAATATTTACTTTCCGTTTGGGTAGCGGATTTAAGTACCGTATTGTTTAACGTATATATATAATACATATTATTTTGCGTATAATTTCTTATATATTACCTAGTATATATATAAATTATAATTATTATCCTCCATTATACCCGACTTATAATGACAATAAGTAAAATTATCTAAGAAAACGAAGCCGTGTTGGAAGCAATTAAAACTAGCTTGACGACTCAAACGTCAACCTGTATGCAGTTAATTTATTTATTGTATTTATTCATTAAATCGATATTGTATATGGATCCTTTAAACTCGTACAGACGTTTAAACCTTTTAAATGTCTATTTTCTAAACGTGGGCAGTGCAGTTCGACAGCTCAAAATGCACCTTTTGTCTAACGGTGTGGCGTGGGATATAGATCGTAACCAACTTGAGGTTAATCGTCTGACAGGGCAATGTTTTACTTATTAAAACGTTGTTATTTTGAATACAGTTAATTATATAGCCTACTTATGTCCATTTTATCTGTAATAATTAATTTAAAATGAAAATTTTAAAATTTCTATTCGTAATACATAGAAACCATAAAGCGTTTTACTAAAGCGTTTGGTAATTGTTAAGTTCTTTTATAAATTTTTACCTTGTTTATTATTTACGATTATAAATGTGCCATTAGTCGTGTTATCGTAGCGCAGCTAACACAGGTCCTGTGCGAGTTACTTTGGGTTCAATCTCATTAAGGGCCACGATTATGTTTGTGATAAAGGCATTTGTCGAATCACATATGAAGTATCGTTTCGCAAAAACATAAAATGTGTTTAAATGATTGTCTCCATAAAATTGTTTAATGAAAGGAAAAAATTTATTACCAGATTAATAGTGCGTAAATTCAAAAACATATTAAAAACACATGTCAGCCGGACTGACCACTAAACGAATAAACCAATCAATTATGCTTTTACCTAAAAGTTAAAAATGATAAAAATATATTTGTAATTATTGTTGACTTTTTTAAGAATGATACTAAGCTTTTAAAAAACTTTGTGGTGATAAATTATTTCATAACATAGGAAGGCTGGACCTTTGTTGAATATATTTCTTTCACTGTTTAAGGGATACGAATTTGCGACATCCAACATATAAACTTATAAAAACCAACCAATCAAGCATATGAAAAACAAAAAAAAAAGTAACACAATAATTATTTTTGTCGGCTGTATGTATAAGTGTATAAATTTTTTAATGAACATTTCTGGGTGAGGAACGGCACCTAAAATTAATTATATTTAAGAGATAAGATATTATACAATACCACATTTTGAGGATGCCGTGTCGCGTCGATAACGCTGGGTAAACCTGCTGACTAATAACTTGGATTACTCGTTATTCGTTAGATACGAAAATTTATTAGGTTAATAAATTTGCATTTTATTTTAATTTACATAATTACTTTTATACGTATATGTTGTTTAAATAACGGGAGTGGCGCAGGGGACAGAGACTGACTTTAGAAGAGATTGGTTGTGGGTTCACCATTTAGGTGAATAATTATATTTTAAAGTATATTTTCGTATTCCGGATGGCGTTAAGTTCACGTTTGAACACGCAGTGCCTTGTTTTTGTCTAAGGTATGGAGAACGGAGTGTTTTGGTACTAGATTCGAAAGCCAAAGCGAAGCGGGATTCACAATTCTTATTTATTACAAAAATTTACACAGTTTACACAATTCTTATTTATTACAAAAAAAGTATAATATTGTAGTTTAAAATATAAATTTGTATGAATAATCATCATCATTCTAAACACATACTATGTTAAAATTGCTTAGATAATAATTTATAGCTTTACAAACCGCTGGTACCTCTTTTACCCTTAAGTTTTGAACACGCTGTAAATCTGAGCATAAATTTTGGCGTAACATTAGTTGCTTTGAAATTTGTTGATGTTGTAATTCGATTTTTCTACTATAGGCAGATATAACTATAGAAATTACAATCAGATGTTATCTATCATAAGTAATTGTTATGTTCTTAGTTTATGATTTTTAAAAGTATATACAGTAACGAAATGGCTAATCATAAATATTCCTAAATATTGATTTAAAAATGTCTGATTGTAAATAGGTATAATGCAAATAACATTTGTCAGATAAGGCTATATCAGTTAGGTCACTCTCGATCGATAAGATATAAGGTGACGTTTTAATGATAAAGTGTTATATTACTGCATTTAAAAGTCTCATTCCTATATATTTATCTAATATTTGTACAATGTTATTACTTTAAATATGTATATTTGATCGGCGATAAGCCCGTAATTTGTGTACTTGGAGATTTAAGCGGCTTATAGATACTCTACTTAGGAAGAGCGAAAGTAAAAATGTCAAAATGTTGAAATATTTCAGTTGTACATTTTTACGAAAGATTGTCTTGAAATTATTAAAACACGTTTCAATTTTACATTGTGCATGAATATAGAAATTAAATATTTTATTAGAAATAATGTACTGTGTTTAATTTGTACGAGATATATTTTACTTTTATTTATTTAAATGTAGATGTTAGTTACGTTTTAATACTTATCTTTAGTGTAATACTCTTTCATTTAAAAGTTTTTAATTACGTAGAAGAGTTTCGCTGTTATTACATAAAACTGGGGTGGAAATTTCAAGCGCTATGAAAGTACGGTGTTTTGATTAAAATGGTGGCTAAGAGGTTTCAGTACTAATAGTTCAAGAATATGGCCTCATGTAATATGGGTTTCTTCTGAAAATGGTAATGCGAGAACACTGCTCCTCTTGTCAAAGAAGTGTCGTTATTTAGGGTTGCTCAAAATAATAGTACCTACAGTTTCAAGAACATGAAGTTCAAGTTAAAAATATATATTTAAAAATTATATACAATAAAAAAAAATACACATGATATTATGATTTCTTACCATACACATGTATATTTTTATATAAAGCAACTTTGTTTCCTTTCATCTTATATAGGGACTTTATATTCATAGATTATATACTAAACAAATGTTAATTGCAAATATAATTTACGAAGAAAACTAAAACGTTATTATTAGTGTAAAGAACGACGATTTACTTATTTAATTTACTGTTACATAGAATGTTGGCGTTAAATAGGATTTGTGTTAAGACGATAACCGGTTGGTATTATGGTGTCCATAAAAGCTCTTCTCTAGTAAAATGTACAGTGCTTAGTGGTAGCCCTGGCGGATATGTGCTCATCAACTTGAGTGCTCAACTTCGGTCCTGCCTCCATATTACAGGTTGTGTGACGGTATTCACTTTTACGACTGCTCCCAAATCTTATCTTACGACGGACATTTTTAAGATTGAACTCTTCTCAGCTTTATAAACAACGCCTTTTTTACGCGAATCTGTATTTTTCTCTATTCTTTTTTTTCTACAAAAGAAAAAGTTATTCTTAGCTTTATATCTTAGCCGATTTTAGGCGTTTTTGTATAGTATAATAAATTAAGATGATATCCTGTATACATATTTAGATTTTTACTACTTACGCTTGGCACATGAGTAATCTAATATCTAATAAATTAAGAGGTATAAAAATTGGAATTAAGAAAGTTAAACGAATGGTTGAAAGTTTTTTTAAATGTATATATATAATTGGGCTGCTGGCATAAAAGGAGTTAAAATAACAAATACATGAATAACTGTGGTATCCCACAGGGATTATAATTACAATAATATGACGTAGATAGGAATTAAATGTTCTAGTCGTCGTTGTTGTAGACAACCATAGCACAATGATATATAAGTTATATGCAAAAATAATAATTTTAAAAAGTTTACTTAAAAAATGGTTTTTATATGTCATTAAAGGCGTTGTGTTTGTTAATTCGTGTTCACAGTTCGTTTTGTTTCTTATACGGAAGTAATTAGTAATTAAACTGTACCCGTTATTGGCGCAGTGCAGTGTTGTACTCTGCCGGCTGGCAGTTGTTCGCTCTAGTCACGTTGGGTCGATGTACTTGCACTATACTTGTAACTTGACCTTTCCACGGCCGGGGTCGTGTTAAAAAAAAACAAAACATACAAAGGCAAGGTTTAAAGCATTTCTTAAGTATATTAAATGGCATGTATGAAATATAACGCCATTGTTATAGATATTATTGCTGACAATAATCTGTTCTATATTCTGTAATGAAACGTGATTATTTAAATACATCTTAGCTGTGTATAAATATATGACAGGTTATTTTTGAAACAAATATTTTTGGACAATGAAACTAATGTATAGAAACATCTCGTCTTATATCTATTTTTTTAATTATTTTTTTTAAATGAAATAGCCAGTAATATATTATTAGAAATAATATAACAGCAACCATACTTGTTGGTACAAATCAATGTCAGCATGTATGAGTCATATGCAATATGCTAATTGCTGATAGTGGCATTATATTCCGGTTGCGATAATTCTGTTTCTAATTCATTGCTTACTGCATAAGCGTTTAATATTGATTATTTATATTATTTCTTATAATTAAGTAATTTTAAACCAAATAGTAATTTTAAAAATGATTATTATGTATGTATGTCATTTGAATTGATATAATTGTACTTAGTTTTATTGAGGTCAGGGTACACACAAAACACACTTATAACTAATTACTAAATTATTTACTGAAGCCTTTATAATTTTTATTATTAAATGTACCATAAATAGTTTATTATTTAATTTAATACAAACTTGCTTTTTAGTTTTATTACTATTTTTACACTAGAATTGTTTGTAAACTATTTATTAATTTAGCTTCGAATAAAATTGTTACACCATCTCTTTTATAAGTTATATATTTTATGAAATAAAACAAAGTTCAAACCTTTACGCATACTACTCATATACAATTTGAGATTTTTTACCAAGAACTCTAATAGGGGCTGCTATTAAAAAGGGACTTTAAGCTGTCTAATTTTTCTTGAGTCAGAATGTAGGTCACGGATACCATTCAGGTTGTATAAAGGCGGCCCTGATTAACATACTACACGAAATCGTACTCTCATTATTGGGTGAAGTAGGTAAGGTGTAATTGTAATTGCAAAATGTCATATTTAATCCCACTTTCTATATTGCTCAAATTACTGAAAATAAACACGTTGCTAATATTTTATTAACTTTATGGTTTTACAGATATGATTCATATTATTTAATATTTTAATTTTTAATGTTGTATATTATGAAAAGAAAGTAAATATTAAACATTGTATACATATTACATAAAAATGTACACGACTAAAGCATCATATAAGTAACATTTTTATTTAAAATATGAGTTCCTCTTGCAACATGTGTAATACATAAAATTATGCCTATATATATATATATATATAAAATGAAATTACGATTCGTTGTTCGAAATTTCGTAAGTCTCGCTCAAACTCGAGAACGCTTGGCCCGATTTGGCTAATTTTGCTCTTAAACTGTGTTTGTAGAAATCCAAGGAAGGTTTGTAGAAGTCAAAGGAGGTTAAAGGTTAGATAGAGAACAAAGAAATTGTCCTTGCGCGTTTTTAATTTTTGCTTTTCTGTCTGTAATTTTTTTATTGAATTTTGACACATTATTTAATTCTGAGGCTGTTAGCCGGGTCAGAAAGTCATATGTAAAATTTTAAGTCAACTCCGTTAGTCTATTTGACAGATTAAGCTGAGTGCTGGGACTACCAATAAAATGCACTGTTTCGTTTTAGAAAATAAATTGTAGGCTTGCTGCAATTCATCCTGTGGGAATACACACTGGTTTTAGTTTTTCCGCGTTTGTAGTTTTCTTTTATAAGCTAAATGTATGTCTATCATGATGTAGATATAACGACTACTTTCACTCTGAGTGGAAGGAATTATCTACTCGCTATCAACATAATAAATGTTGTCGCATCGAGTTCTGCATCTGTTTGAATTTCAACCTCTTTTCATTTACAAAAATAAATGTATGCGAATACTTTTATAAAATAAATTGAGACTAACTTTGATACTAAATTTACTTATATGCAAAGTATTAGCAGTAAATTTGTGAAAAGATTTCGTATTTAAAAGGTTTCTTGTTTTTGTTTTCATCTTTCTGGTTTCTTTTGAAGTTGTGTTAATTCAGGTTTTTATTATAAAGTAACACCTTTATTATTTATAAGCTTATCTATGTTTACGACTGAGAGAAATTTTCTTTTTCATATTGAGTATTTCTTTATTAAAAAACTTAAAGCCGACTCATACTTTTTCAAAACAATGGCAGGCAGATGTCAATGATAGGCAGATGTAAATTTTTCTTAGTAAAATGGTTATTTATATAAACAACATTTTTTTTTGATGATTGACGATTGCCTTTGTAGTCGCCATAAACGCATGGCATTGCTAATGTCAAGGTTTTTAGTACCGAGACGTGTGCATTGTTGTTACAATTAATATGCCTACGGTGACAGGAGGGCACCATTCATTTACAATATAGTGTACTGGCAACTATATTAAATTTTTACGTATAAATTGAATATGAATTCTAGTTTTGGTTAAAATTTATATGTAAATTTAAGTTTTATACGAACTGTTTAACAACGTTTGCATTTAATTAAGTAAAATAATTCGTCTGTGCATATGGAAATTTTTGCCTTGGCCGTTGTACGTTTATCAGAATGGGAAACCTACAGTAGGTTTGCTTTATAAAAGAATGCACTCCATTGGATTTATTTATTGTACACTGAGTTTTAATATATTTTAATACAAAACAATATTATTTAGTTGTATCTAGTTACATAATTGTGCTACTTGTTATTAATTTCATAAGTTGATAATAATATATGAAATTTAAGTATAAGATACTGTTTCTAATAGTTTTCTTTTTTGTGGCAGTTTTATTAAAAATTAAATAATGATTTATAGAAATTACAAAATATCTTTTGGTTATTATTAAAATTATAAAATATAGTATAATGGTTTTACATGCAACAGAGCATTTAAGAAAGTTTTTCAATGTTTAGACAAATAAAAATAATATTAATCTAGATTATGTATTTTACATACTTATACATAATTATTAAAATATATCGACTATGCGATATTGGCGGAAGACCTTGTATTAATTAAGCCTTGGACGTGCCTGACTATAAATCGTGCTGTTTCGGCATTGTTTTTAATTTACTATTTTTAAATAAATAAAATCTTCGGAACATGAATTACTCATAATACAAAAAATTGTATTCTGTCTACAATTTGTTGTAAGATATTTTTTAAACCACTTTTCATTTATTACTTTTGTTTTCTAAGCTGATCCTGTAGTAGATTTTCATCCTACTTGAGACGTACGTACAGTGGCGAGTGTACGATAGGATACGGTGGCTGTGAGTTCGACACCTAATAGAGAGTCTTTTTGTTTCGTACTTAATATCTTTGTTTGTTTTTCAAGAGAAAAATACTGGATACGGAATGAACGAACATTAAATGAATTAAGTAAGCAATTACAATATCTTTTATTTTTCTTTTTCAAAATTTTTTACATATATACATTATAGTTACGCTTATATATTTTAACAATAATAATAAAATAATTGATAAAATTTAGTAACTGTTTATATACTTCACATTATGTAAACATATTTTTATAACAAGTAAAATACTATATAGTACTCGTTGTTAACTGAACCGATTGAAATATTGCGAATTTTATTGGATACGTCAGTCACAAATACCAACACCACCGGTAGACGTGATATATATAAAAAACTTTATAAAATAAGTATTAACTTCGCTACTAAAATATATTTTTTTATATAATTTTATGGACGCGTAGTTAGTTATAAGTAAGAGGTACCACTTGGAAGAAAGTTTATATTCAAGTGTTTTAGTCATCCTGTCCTCGTCCGATACAGTACCGTAAAACGTCGCATGTTAAAACATGTAATATTTGAGCGGAAAACAGAAAAGAGCTATATATTGTACACAGATACCGCTGGTCGACATAGGCTTTGATTATCGCTCATATGAAACAGTTTCGCACACTTGGTTATCAAATATTAGGTACATCTAGGTTTTTGCACAGCGACGATTTTGTTTTTGTATATTGTTTTTTTTTGTTTGTTTTTGTACATTATTATTTTGAGATAAGTCTTGGAGTTTAAACAGCATAACCGGGTACAGATTATTAAACAATTTATTTTAAAATTGTCTTGAGACAGAGCTTAGAGCAAATATGTGCGAAAAGTACAATATTATACTATATAATATTTTGTTTTGTAGTTATTGTAGGAACTTCGTTCCACGTGCTATTCAACTGTGGAATGGCCTACCAACGGCAGTGTTTTATGGTTATTAGACATGGGTACCTTCAAAAAGCGCATCTATTTCTACCTTAAGGCCGGCAACATGTTTGTAGCACTTCTGGTGTTACACGGGGTCGTGGGCCGCGGTGATCACTTACCATCAGGTGACCTGCGTGACCTTTGCCTTGTGTATAGGATAAAAAAAAATTGTACCTATCTGTCAATATATATTTTTGTATTATCATATCTTTGGTATTTATATCAGCAAATTATTAGTTTGTAGTCTAATTAATGTATTTACAGTTATTAAACTATTCTGTTTACTATGTAGTAGAACCTAAAATTACACAAGGCAATTTTGAATCACTAAAGAGACTTAAGATACACTAATAGGATTTCGTCACGTTAGCTAAGTACGTATTACGACGAAGATCGCAGACAATTACTTATATTGTTCGTAGCTACTTCAATATAAACCAGTGGCATAGCGTTAGTTGTATCATATTTTTTTGGTCCATTTTACAGTGGAAATTTTATTTTATTTGACTGTTTTATTAGTTTCACCTGTATCTTTTTCTAAGTCTACCTATTTATTAATCAAAGTATGTAAAAAATATATTGAAATACAATTGTGATCTGCTTCTTTCTTGTCGCTTGAATTGTTCGATAATATGTCTGGATGAAGAGAAAAAATTGTAACGTAATTTTTAGCTTCTTAACTTAATTAATTTAATTTTTTTTAATAATATCTTCCTTTAGTAATTTTAGCGAAATTAACACAGAAGCTATCATAACATTTATATATCGTTGAAACATATTTTAAAGACGTATATTGATTTTTAAACTGAAGCGGCCTTCAGGCGCTTGTAGACAGCGTGTCACCAATCGCTCGTGCTCTGAATGTATTATGGCCCAATTCGAGTATATTTTCTTTATCCCCGCCTTATTTCCTCAGTGTGCGAGATAAACAGATAACCTAGCAATGAGTCTTTCTGTTGTTATAATAAATTATAACGCTTGATTTGTATAACCAAATTAGGATATTGCTTATATTATAAATATTATTTTTTCTCCGAGTATTATCTAAACCTTCATACGTAGTATTCAATCGAGCTTTAAGTTTAATTCTGACAGGAACAAGGACTCCCATAAAAGCAAAATTGTAATATCTGTAAATAAAAAATGTCTGCTTTATATAGTAAATACTGAAAGATTCTGTATTAATTTATGTTCGCGCATTTCTACTTTGTTGGGGATATGCTTAAAGTTATTGCACATTTTGCTGTATAATAAAGTACCATAAACTGCTCTACACTATGAGTAAATAGGATTTTTTTTCATACGGGTCGGCAGAGAGAACAAAATGTAAAGTCACTTTGTTCTCCTCAATTTTGCTTTTAGTGATGTCGAATATTGAGTGTCAGAACTCCAATGTTTTAATTAAATGTCATTTTTTATTATGGTAGCAATCAAACCTACAATCTCACCTTTTTTACTTCATCATATTTATTGCTTTGCTAAATTTGTCCATAATGAGTAATGAAAACGCACGTGCTCTTAGGTGTAGGTGGATAAGAGGTTTGCGCAAGGCAAGAAGGTAGCGAAACTAGCGAAGTAAGTAAAGTTAAATTTATACAACCCACCCTTAAAAGCTTTCTAACTATGAAACAATATTTTCTACTTAAGTTATATATAGTAAGCCGAGCGTAACATTATACGTTAGAATAGATCTCCTTTATTGCTAGAGAAATTCCGAAATATGTCAATATTGCTTTGGTACTAAGTCCAATAAGCTAGCTATGTCGCGACGTTCAATATAAGTTAGTTGTGAATCGACAGGATATAGGATTTCTTATATATATGTACAAGTAAGATTATTAGTGTATCTAATAATTCGTTTAATAGCTTTTTAATATTGTTTTTGAACGGTGTGCCTTGAACTCTTTCTTTTTTTTTCATTCATTATGCATGAAGTTAATATGCATACATATAATAAATTGCATTTCCATTCTTGCGCTGCTCAGTATTCATTACCATAAAGGAAGGCCTATCAGTTTAGTTTGCGTGTAGTCGTTCATTTGTAACTTAGAAACTGAAAGGTCCGCCCACGACGAGTTGACTCAACGGTTCGTTTCTAAATCGTTAAAATATTAGCACTGTCTTTAATGTGCGATGATTTTGTGCTTAGTTATGATTGCAAATTACAATTTTCTAGTTGACCTCGTAATACTTAACGAACTATACCAGTAGGTCTATGCTGACGCATATGCTGAGCAATTTCAGCACGTGTAGTAACAAAGGCAGCAGAGTTATTGTTCTCACGGAAGCTGAAGCCACGCCATGTGGTACAAATTTTCCCTTCCTCAAGGCTTGTTCATTGTACTTACCGGCAGTGACTTTAGCCTTCTTTGATAATAACGGACGCTTTGTTTTATGTACAAGACCTTGTGTAAGAAACGAGATCAGTCAGTGAGTGGTAATTGGGACTCAGCGTTTAATTATCATATTTAAATAAATTTAATACAAAGCTAGTACGAAAATAAAAGATTGGCGTTCAAGATCACTTGTGATTGTATTATTAAAGTTTTTCCAATTTATTTGGAACAGGGGCGTAATAGGAAAACTGGCCTAATTTCAATTTCGCAGCAACTACTACGTATTGTAGGGGCAATTGTTTGTAGCCCCTCTCGAAGTTTCCTTTGAAAAGTTCCATTTGGACCCATTCGCACGTATATTTTCGAATGAAATTTTGTGAACCACTTACGCTTCTAGGGAATGAAACATTTCCAATCTCAAGTTGTTGATAACTTGCACGACCTATGAATGAATGGTTTTGAAGGTTTTGTTGTGTACATAGCATGTGTGAAAATGAATATTTGTTAAGCCTAGATACGTGTACTAAGTAATATTTAACAAATGTGTGATATGCTTAAATAGTTAAAATATTAAAGACTTATACTACTTTTTTATATTATTATATATAAATGGTTCCTTATCTAGGTACCATAAGCAAGAATCGTTATAAACAATTGTATGTCTAGCGGTAACATACGAACGATAAGCGTTTTCATTTAATAACGAAAATTCTCTCTGAAACACCGGTATTCAAATATATTCTGTTCAATAACATGGCGTGGAAAATTTCATTTGCGAGCATTCAGCTTTTATTCAGTATTAGGTTTTCATGTGAAAGTTATTTATACTTCTTTGGTCTTATAGGTAGCTAGCGGACTGTAGGAAACGACCATTGACTTACTATAATAATACACTTGACGGTATTGCATTTAGTAGATATTCGTGAAATGGGCCAATGTTAATAATAAAATTGCCTTTATTCGTGTCAGCGTTATAATATTAACCATGTATTAAAACATTGTAATAGGAAGGTCAAGTATTTTTTTGTACTTAATAAATGGGTGAAGGCCGGACATGCATACTTTTAGTAATGAATATTGTACTTTACTTACGTCCTTGTAATATAAAAAAAATTGTTCTAAAAAAATAAAACATAAATAGTTTATACGCAATTATTCTGTAAAAGAATAATGCTTATTTTTTGAGTCTTTGTTAAATTTTAAGGATGTTTCTTTATACGGCGTAGTCTCGTAGAAAGCAGTTGATTTTATTTTTAGAGCGGACGCAGATGGTGAAGGTCGTCGCTGGTACAGCACGCTACTTATTTATTTAACGGAGCCCACACAACGAGTCGAGGTTTCGCAAAGAGAAAATCATTGCCTATTTAGAGAAACCGCGTTTAGTATTTACGAACATGCAGGACTTTTATAAGTTTTTTATTCCCATCGTTATTATTATTTAATGTGAAATAAAAATTGTAATAATATGCCATTACGCATTTTTATATATAGATTGATGATTCATTACATTCGTTGCAGTAAGCTACTAACTTGTTCGAATAAAAAAAAGCACATCAGTTAAGTTATAGTTGGATAATTATTTCAATTAGTCTATAATTACACTGTAATTGATTAACCAGCGTTGTCGGTAAGCCACACATATCAGTTTTCTTCATTATTAGCTTCAAACGCATTGACATAGACCGTTTTATTTATAATTTGACGTGCGGAAGTTTATATAAGAATGTTAGATATGGATAGTAACAAAAGCGTCGGATGCCTCGGGGCGGAGACTTGCGTGTTTGACTTTCATTAGGGGGTCCACGCCTTCACAAATATACCCTGTCATATTCCATCGGCATCGGCAACGGGCGTAATGACTCATCGCGGGCATTGCGTACTGCTGCGAGCTGCCTTGCCAGTGTCGACTGACATTTATGAGCTATCAATTTTATGTCGAAAAAGTAGCTTATAGCTGTTTGATGAGGATTATTATAAAATTTTAGTTGTTTACGCTCTTATATGCTTCAAGCCGCAAAGTAGGGCTGTGTAATAAAGTTTTTAGATGTATTTCCTATTGATATGTTCTGCTTTAGTTGTATAAAGAAAATACGACTGTCAATTTCATAGTTTTCTTGCAGCACATGTTACAATGCTAAATATTATAAAAAGAGTCTGTTTTTATATAATCATGATTATTTATTTCAACTGAATACGCAAAGCATGGTTTTTCCTCCATAAATGATTACTGGACTATTTGTCCAAATACCTCGTTAGTTTCGAACCGTTTTAAAACGTGGAGGGTATGTATCTTTTCATATAGATATATCATAAATCTTTTTAATTTTATCATAAAATCCATTCATATTCATGAAATTACTGTATCGTGACACCCCCCGCACTGTGAAGTCGGGCGCACCCCTAAGGGTGAGTTGTAAAATTATACGGTTATATCCACTAGTTATTTGCCTAAATAGAATTGTACACTAACTTTAGATACAAACTCGAATTAGAACTTTGATTGTTTTTGTTTATGTTTTACGTGTAGTTGTGCTTTAGTGCAGAATATTTCATCAAAATATTATTCTAATACCAGTAATAAAGATATCTAAACATAAACCTCACTCTTCCGTTACTCACTGAGTAACTGATAGGCACTGCACAGATGAGAGATATATATATATATATATATAATATATATTTAATTCAGCCCCTATAAATTTTAATTTCTTCATGTTCCGTTCAATTGGTTTTATAGATCGACGAAGTTAGGAGTTCGTTTAAGTTTTGGGACACGTTTGTGCCAAGGAGGATAGTTTCTTAGAGTAGAAGTTTTTGTATTGCTTTACAGTCTTTGTTACTTGTTATAGAAGACGTATTATTCTGTTCGAAAGGTAATATCCTTTAGTCCACTAGTTTTATATATTGGCTACATTCATATATCAATAAAACAAAGTTTAATAATAAAATCTATTATCATACTTTTATTTAATAATTTTTAGCTGATTTTCAATAGCTTGTCTGGACTACAATCACGTCTAGACGACCTGTTCTGAAAATTACTTGAATCACACTTCTTTTATCTACCGCCGTTATTAAATTATTCTATTTCTTAATAATATGTATCATCATTCTTAATAATATTATTTATCATTTTCTTTTTTTTTTGCGGACGTGACGAAATATGAAGCACTTTATTACTCCAATTCAAGGTTAATTTCGAAATGAAAGACTACCTTAATGGTAGCTACTTAGCTCTGGTGTTACACAAGTTCGTGGCCGCACACAAAGACAGACGTTTGATCGTATGACCGTGGCTTTATTGTGATCAATTATCGTCAATTTTGGCCAGCTCGCTTATGGTACTCATGAATGCTGCCCTAAATAGTCATTTTGATTGTTCAATTTAATTTAACATAAGTGCATAATATTTACAAGAGACTTAAGGTCTTTTTAATGTCGTACATTAAGTTTTATATATTATTTACTATTGTGCAGTTATTCAAATTATAATAAATTGTATCTAAATTATTATTATTAGTATAATTGAACTAATTCATGTCCTTCAATAAGCAATGTTATTAGACTGAAAATGATTATTCAGTTATTATTATTCATTACATGTCTATGCATAAGTTAAGGTTCCCTTTAACCGATACTCATACAGATGAATTTATAATATAGTAAAAAAGTTGAATAATATGAGACGAACACTTAATAGTTTTACTGTACTTACGATCAATTTATATGTAAACATAAAAATAATAAATTCTTTAGTTTATTAGTTTAATTGCAATATGTACACTAAATGTATTCACCAGTGGGCACTAACTAGTAGAAAAGATACTGACTGACTGATAGTGACGTGTCAGGTCGCTGCGCCATCAATCGATATTGGTTAACCTGTCTGCGTCACTAATGTTTGCACAAGCCGTCGCCACGGCGACCGTTTCGATTGGATTAAGGGGGAATAATAGGATTTGGATATATTGCTACTGAATATGCTATGCCATTCTGTCTGCGTCATTTTGTTCAGATGAATGCGTCAACCTTGCAGGGATGATGAAAATACGAAGTGCGCGTTGTACTCATATATATATAGATATACATCGTCTAATTCAGTTACCATACTATAAAATATGTTCTAAACAAAAGATACACTAAATATTTTTAAAATTTTAAAGTGTTATTCACACTTAAAAATTGAAAAATCTTTTCGACGCAGCCGGATGTAGAATGAGTGGCTTAGCGGCTGGAGAGCTTGGAGCTTTCCAAGAGGCGCGGGTTCGAATTCAGCTGCGTTCAAATGTTTATAAGTTTTCTAAAAATATTTATCTACTAAATATTTATATTCACTTAAGCCATACAGACGACTGCAGTGGTTTTCTCTATTTGTATTTTATTTTTGGTCCTAAGGTGTAAAACTTTATAATGCTCAACAAATGGAGAACCTGCGCGGATCAATTATTTATTAGTCTAGCTTGATCTATTTTCCGCAATATTTAACAATAACTATATATTCTGATTATATTCTTTCTTATTTTCAATTTTAGTCGGTTAGTTTTAAAACCGACCCACTGACAGACGCACTGGGCACGAACGAAGCTCCGTATAAACAAGAACAAAAATAAAAGAAATATTTTTGCTTAATAATTCTAAGCAATAAAAACTCATTGTATTGTTATTAACGAATTAATACAGCCACACGTGCAATACAAACTGCAGTGGATGCTTTAATTTTAGATTCAACTCAGTATTTCTTAGGAAATACAACAATGGTATACGATGTGTATACTGTTGGCACTCGTAAGCGTCTGGCCATCGGAAGTTGCTCTGGCTGCATATCCGAGTGAACGATGCATTATACATCACGGTTCTTAGAGAGTTAATTAATAAAGGATTTACTTGTTTTAAGAAATGTCATTTTATCGTTATATGAATACGTGAAGGCAAATCTTTGAATGCTTTTATGAAGATTATGCGAACGGAAGGAGTGTAAAATTTGGCAATAGTAATCTTTAAGAAATATGTACATTAAATTAATAAAATAATAATGTTATTGCATTGCATCATTTAAACAATATTCTTCTTCTAAAAATTGGTATAAATTGAACTTCAAATTTAACTTAATTATGAGTCGATAAAAGTACATTACAAAAAAGTTCAAATTGATAAAGAAATGTATGATTATATTATATAAAGGTAATTTCTTGTACGTATTTTGAATATACAGACTCATAGTTAATTTCCACGTTTCCAATTCCATACCTTGCGATACCTCATGAATAAATTTAAAAAACATTCTAATAATATGAAGAAGCCTGTAAATTATAATATTGATTTTACTTCTATATATTTTTAACTTGTACATACTTAATAGTAACAATGCTCATTTCTTTTAAACAAAGTTCTACGAACAAAAAATAAATAAATAAAATAACCAATTAATGATAAATTAATTAAAGAAGCGTTCATTCTATCCTTTAGATTTGCACATTCCAGGGTTAGGGTAAAGGCTAGGCTGGATAAATTATGAATTTCCCAAGCAAATAGTGTGAGGAGGCGCCATATGTAGTCTTCTATACATATAATAAAAATTTTACTGATCGCTTCCTGTACGTGGACGATATATGATAAAAAATATATTATGAGGGCCTTTTATTAATATAATAGAACCCAAAACAATGATTTTTAATTTAGTTTTCTGTTTGTCTGTCACACTAATCTCAGAAACGGCGTAACCTATTTAAATGCAACTTTGATTATTGTTCTGTGGTAAGCTTCCCTTAACGTTTTGTGTTAATTTCATTTCAATCGATTCATAAGCAAAACAGTTAAAACCATTTAAATTATAAATTTAAGCAAAGCTTATTACAAAGCTTACAGAATTAGTTTCATATATTTTACGCAGGCGAAGCCGCAAGCGGATCGCTAGTCCTTTATATTTGTTAAATTAGTATCTTATAGTGGTAAGCAATGCGATAATATGATTATAGGTAAAATTGTTACTCCTGATAATTTGTCCTTATTTAAACATTTTTTTATATAAAAGTATATTTATATATATACTATAATTAATACATTTTTTAAATATTAAGTACTTATTTTAACTTCGTTTGTTTCAGGTACGTACACTTTCGCAGCCACTTTCACGACTTTACTCCTGCGATCATTTTAAGAGGACATTCAATCTATATTTAGTTACAATGAAAATATACATAAAACTGTCATTAGTTCGGCACAAACCTTTTTTAAACAAATTTTATTCATTGAAAAAATTAAAGACCTATGAAAATTATTAAAATAATTTTATTTTTATTACGTTATTTATTTAAGTATTTTATTTCATTATTATATTTGATTAGATTAGTTGTTTGAACACACGGAATTGGTGAATCTGTGATGGAACCTACCAGTAGAATAAAATGTTGCCAAAGTGTCACCGTCGATAGTTTTCATTTCATAAAATAGTAATAGTACTAATTGTGTGAATTGTGCTCAGAGTGTGAAAATTTTAAAATACCTAGACATTATATGTTTTAAATATTTTAACGCGACTTCTCAGTAAGAACCTGTGACTTCTCTCTTACCAGACCGCGACAACCAAAACGTTAAAAGATAGATTCTATTCTATGACAAATTTAACGTTCACGCTAATCGGTTCAATTTGTCATTAATTACTAGATGTGTTTCCAGAAAAATGTTTCTCAAACATAATATATATATCTACTGTAAAACATTGAGAGTAATTTTAATTAAACAATTCGAAACTCAATCAGGTCGTTCTAATACAATTGAATACTTAAAATTATTCTTAAATATTATATAATACAAACAATACTCTACGTAGGCAAAGTTGAACATCGCATGTAAAACCTTGACATTTAACAGAGAGATAGAAAACGAGACAATGGGCCATTCTTGTAAGACTTTCAAACTTTAAAGTGATGGAACAGTAACTGCAATGGATCTGATAGATATAAACTCTAAAGTCTGCAGGATCATAGTTCTTTAAATTTTATTTCTTATACAACTAGTAAATTTTATTCCTTATATAACATTAAATTCGTGGAGAACGGGAGTGTCTCGACACTTGTTTCTCTCTGACTACCCTGCTATGTATGTACATGTTTTTTTATTGTTTTGGCATATGTAATCGGTATTTGATGCCGACGTGGCGCAGTTGTTCAGAAGCGGCTTTTTAATTTTATATGAAATGATTAGTTTGTTCGATTCTATGTCAGAACAGTGCTTACAACAGAATTTAATTTAATTAAATTATAAGAAAATAACGTTGTTTTAAAATAATTTACAGCTAAGTTATTGTTCAATAGTAAAATTGTAATTACACAATATTTGCATTAACATATTATTATAAAAATAAGTATTGTTATTGATGATTAAATAAACACTTTGTATTTAACAACCAGTTCAGTTCCTAAGAGTGAGATATTAAATCACAAAATACCATTGCCGCGTAATAGAGTCTTGTCTATTAGAGCGTTTGTGATAAAACTATAATTACACAGGATAATGGTCGAATCTATCTCAGTCGACTTTAATGAGGACGTGGCTTTCCCAAGTTTAGAGGTAAATAGTGCTTGATGAGAAATTTATATTAATTTTCCAAGTCGACGCTCGTCGGCTGGTTCGTGCTAGTGGAATTTCATTAGTGCCGAACAAGTTTGAATACCTCGGAATATTCACATTGGTAACTTACAAACCTGTAGGTATCGCTTCTTTTTTCATGATTATATATTTTAGATAATTTATTGTAACATATTATATTATCGTAATATCCTATTGCATGAAATTACATTTCATGTGAGTATGTATATACGGGAACGACGAAAGGAAGTAGTGTATGCTTTTATATTTATCAATTTCCGATTATTAATCATCAGTTGGACTGTTGCATTGTCTTGGTCGGCAGTTATGTTTGTTATTGTACAAATGAGTAAAAAAATAGAAATTAATTACTGACTATAGTATAAACTAAATAACTAACCTACAGATTAGACACACTCTATCGCACTTTGTAATAATACACTCCACTTGTAAAACCAATACTTTAGCCTACACTTGTTCATTATGTGATAAGTATGAGAAGTTCCATAATATATTAGTTTATCGTCGCATCGGATTCGTATCAACGTTAGTACAGTTGGTGCGTTCCGAGTCATTCTGGCGCCCGTGACGTCGTCGGCCCGATCCTCTCCCCGACCAGAGATAAACACGTCCCCATCTTGTTTACCTCTAGTATACTTACCTCCGTGCGGTCGTGCCCCTCTGCTCCCTTCGTTATACTCTTGCTTATGTACTTTCTTTTTTTGTCTTAGCTCCTTCATACTATTAAAATTTCTTGGAAGTCCATAATATAATGTAAAATTATAGGGCATTTTGGACGTTTAATATTAAAACAGTATCAATATACTTTATTAAATTGAACTTTCTTCATTCGTTACCGCATTTAGAGACTAGTCGAATTGAATTTCTTAAAATCCATATTACCCTTTCCATTGGATGACGTCACGGTTGTAGGTGACTGACGAATAGAATTACACACAGTAGGACGAAGCTGAGGAAGGCTCACGTTAAGTATGTCAGTCTTTGCGATGGCTCGCCCACATATTTACGTATTAATAAGAAATGTTATATATTATTATAAATAAGGAACTAACATTGATATTGTTATATAAGTGTATTTTTTTTAAATTAAATTATCGATTTAATCGTATTTGATCGATTTCACAAATTACTTGTAAAAACATTTAAAGCAATACATTAAACATTGTATTTGTTCCTTACATTATATTTAACTTATAATATTTTTTTAATAGTAGATACATTGTCACGACAGGTCTTTGACTCATAATAAAATATTTATTATTCTAGTCGTTGTTCGTATAAATAGTCTACGTCTATCGTCTACGAGGGCCGTAAGCGAAAGTGTAAGCAGGTGTTTTTTTTAATATATTCTCATAAAAGCGTAATAATTATATGTTTGATAATTTGATTTAACTTTTATTTAATGGATACTTCATTTAGCATAGAGATGAAAGTAACGTGATCTACTCGAAAAAGGTCTTCATATAAAAATATGAAACATTTAACACTTTACTTTTCCGCATAATTTACTTTTATGATGTTTGTTAGGCTTAAATGTTCATACAAAAAAATGTTATATGAGCTGTGTAGTAATTTTACTTCTACAGTGTGCTTTATATTTTTATATAAAAATATGTGTTATATAGAAATACAACTTGAAACTAGATAGTATGTTGAGAGTTGTAGATTCAAACCTCACTTGTTTCCCAATTTGCTACTGTTAATAATACGCTGTGATTAGAAGCGAATAGTGAAAAATTTAGTTACGTAAATATCAATAAAGTATTGCATTAGAGAATTTGCTTATTTATCCATTTTTTATATAAAAAAACTTGTCCGGCCCCATCATCTATGTCCTAAGTACACAGTAGGTTTATCAATATTATCCAAGTCCGTTCATTCGCAGACATATTAACCTGTCCGGATTGTGTATGTATATAGGTGCTTCTCCCCTTCAATACTCGGGGACGCTTATTGCTTTTCACGAGCTTTACGGCGTACTAGCTACCTGAGAGAGATTGTACAAGTGCACGCTGGGCTAGCTGGCTAGTGACGTTATCGGAGCATTAAAAGAACATTATCAGTTTGTATTTTGTACAGAACTTGCATTGTGCTGGATGTGTTATACATACGGTTTCGATTGCGCCCTTTAATATGTATAATTTCTGTGTGACAGGAAATTGAACAACTTCATGATTTGTCAGTCGCAATGTGCATTGGACATGTGAAGTACTTATTAGTGAATTTCATATTTATGCGGAATTATTATTCATAATAATTTTATAGGTGATGATTGATGCGACTCGACCTACTTTTTAAGAGTAGGTACTATATAGGTAATGTAATACTCGTTTACGCTTTCGTTTGTTATAAACGCGAAATAAATGTAAAAAATATTTTATGCTAACGTAATTTCGCAGCGAGCGAGAAATTTAAAATCAAACGCAACTTCTGAAGGTCGTTTACTAAATGCAAATTAAATTTACGATATTATGCCGAGATAGACCTCTGCGAATAAACCTACCCTATATTTTTCACTTGTATTCTCGGAAAAATCTAATTTCATACCTTTATCTGTCGACCTCCGTCACACTGTGACACTTACCTTAATTTTATTTAAAATTTAAATCAGTGTTATCTCATAAAACGGCATTGCTTTTCACAATGTGTGCTCTATTAAGTTTTAATTTATTATTATTGTAGTTATTTAAAAATAAAACTTATTTTTAGCATTTTAAAGTGAACTGTTAACACACACACTTAGGATATTGGAAAAACTAAACCTTGGACGGTTTCCAAGAGGCGCGGGTTCTAATCCCGCTGCGTTCAAATTTTTATACGTAATCTAAAAATATGTTTTTTAAAATATTACTCTTTATTAAAATTAGCGTCTAGTGTTCATAAACAATATATTATTAATACCTATTATGGTAATTTTCTACTGTTAACAATATTTAGAAAATTGAGGGCAAACGGAAGTAATTAACTGTTAAGATGTGTAATATGATACTAAATAGCGACGAAGTGAGCTTTACTGGGTGGGAAGCTGCTATGTCATCTCGGATACGGGGAGTGTGATTTATCTTGTACTTTAATATTTTACTGCCTTAGCATGCTTCATTTGG
Source organism: Podotricha telesiphe (assembly GCA_038994665.1). Taxonomy (NCBI): domain Eukaryota; kingdom Metazoa; phylum Arthropoda; class Insecta; order Lepidoptera; family Nymphalidae; genus Podotricha; species Podotricha telesiphe. The sequence continues at coordinate 177,601 of JAOYRR010000108.1, read as the reverse complement.
TATAGATACAATTTATCACAATATTTTTAATAGTATTGTTTTGTTTTACTTATTTAATATAAATAAAAATATTTAAAAAGTATATCGAAGTTTGATGCATTCAAGCCACCTTTTTCTAACCATACACTATTATGTAGTCAAATTACAGTGTCTTGAATTCTTGATATGGTATTTAATCTTTAATAAAGTAATTACTACTTATAAGAGATCAATAATAGAGATCTAAATAAAAAAAAACAATATGCTGATATTTTAAAACTATTTTTAAATACATATTAGGTATTGAGGTTTTGTAAAAATTTCATTACACCATGTTCACAAATATTGCTATTGTAATATTTCCTTGCTTAAAAAATATATAAGGATCTTATTTTGTATATTTTTGGAAAATATTTAAAATATAAAATAATTCTTTATTTAAAAGAATATTCAGAACACTGAGATTTAGAAAGATTGCTATTCATTTTATAAAACTCAAATAACAATTAAAGGTGTGTAGTTGTACAAGTTGTAATTCACTACAATTTCGTCGTGCAGTCGTGGTCCTTAATGATATGCTTTACAAGTTAAAGCACCAATTTTCTGCTTTACTGGCGCTCATTATATTCTCATTCGCATCAAGAGCTGTATAGCGCACATGTACCATTGTATAGCTTAATCAATTACAGTTGCTGGATTATTTGAGTATAAATTCAGTTAGGTTTGTGCTGCAAGTTTACGTTTTACGGAATTAGCGACGCGTCGTAAAACATCATGGCGCGGCAGTTACGGTTTTAAAAATGGTTATTTTGGTGTCATTGCTTCGCGATTTTGGTTCGCTTTATGAGTAAGTATTTGGCATACCGCCAACCTACTGTGGCAAACACTGCGGTGTCTTCCGGCGTCCTGTTGCCGCCTAGTCGCTACAACGCCTTTACACGTATAGCTAAAAGTCATATATACATACGCCATCGTTTAGTTAAATTTAATCAAATCAACAATTATTTTGTCAGCGAACAAATCGAATCGAGCTGCTAGTAGTTGACAAAAATAGCTAATCATGACCTGCGAAACAAGGTTTTAGGTTCTTTTTTTATTTCATAGGCAAGGCAAACGAGCGTTTGGGTCACCTGTTGGTAAGTGCTACATAGATGGCCTTTCCGGCCTTTAAGGTGTAAATAGACGCGCTTTTTGATGGTACCCACGTCGAATCGACCTGGAACCACTGCCGCTGGTAGGCCATTCCATAGTTGAGTGGCACGTGGAAGGCAGTTCCTACGAAACCGCACAGTAGTAGATTGCGTACGTATCCAGATGGTGAGGATGATATTTCAGTCGGTTACGTACTTTGCGGTTGGAAAATTCTGCGTCAGGAATCAAGTCAAACAGTTCCCCAGAACACTCACCATGATAAAGTCTGTAGAGAACGTATAAAGAGGAAACGTCTCTACGCAACGCCAAAGTGTCAAGCCGAAAAAATATGTTCTATTTTGTATGTTGCATTCAGGTTGGAATGAAGACCCCTGATGTTACAAAAATCCACGTTGAGCGTGTTAGGAGCTGCTGTAGAGCGTAAGCCTCGTTTGCCTTGTCCGGAGCGCGGCTCTGTGCCCTCCCCAGAATTCGACGGGCGGCCTGAGTTTGTGGACTCAGGGAGGGATTCTCCAGCATTGAAGATGCTGGTACCCTCCCGGGATAGTCTCTCTTTCAGTACCGCAGTCATAGTCTAGGAAGGGTTTGGAAGTTGGGAACCGTAACTCGGCATTACCTAACGCAGTGGCAGAAAGCCACTACTTGACGCCGGTTTTAAATGCCGCGGGTGGTAATGAACCGGTCGAGTCGGCCCATGCGTGTTGCCATCGCTGGCAGCGGGACTCTCTCACACGTATTTTAGTTGCCTCTTACGACACCTCCAATACCAGGGTGAACCTATTCGAAGCCGAGATCACACGGCATACGGCAGGTTACGTTTTAGTTGATAACCAAATGATGAAAAAATAAATACTTTTTGTCTTTTAAAAATAATGATATAGAATAATTAATATATGTTTCAATAAACGTATAAGAGTACATACGATAAAATACAGAAACGATATTTAATATTTATTCTTAAATATGGTGATGAAAACCGTATAACAATATAAAGATAATTCAGCGTTTGACCTATCTATAGAATGACCGTTGAAATTGTGGTTATATGTATTGTAATCGAATTACCGCTTAGGGTATTAAATGCCCCACTTTGGGGGATTAAAATACAAAAGGCTGGTGTCTGACCTCGACTGAACTAGGGTCATTTCTTTAATACCGTATATTAATTTGAATTATATAAATACATTTCCATTCCTGTTTTTAATTATATTTGTTTATGGTAGTATAAAATTTATTTTGTCAGTTCTCATATAATGTGGCATAGCTACGACGTGCCTGGTTAAAAACTTTCATCATGGGTTCAAATTCCTTTCAGGGCATTTTAATATATTTAATATATTTATGTTTCTCCGGTCAATGTGCCTACATGGCGGAAAACAATAAGGACAGTCATTACTAGCAATACTACCGATGCGATGCATAAAGATAAAACACAAGAAGTCTGCTTTATTTGAAATCTTTTACTACATGTGTAATTTTGTTACATGAGCCTCACCATTGCCCTTAATCTGCCTTAGCCGTGGGGGATCACTGATATATGCGAGTCCTCAATCAATTACTCATTGTCAGTCCACAGACTAGACGTTTCGGACATTGACTAAGACTGAGCTTTACCAAGTGCGAGTTTAGATTGACCACATATCTACTACGAATACATCACATTAATATTTAAAAAGTAAGCTGTTTGTTAAGTTGTTGTAATTGGTATTAATTAAAGTACTGTATAATTTCATGCTATAATGAGCTTTAAGATATATAAGAAGATTAAATATTTTTAATTAAGCGTAAACGTAGAAATAAGCTCTAAGCCGCGTTTGCTCGCGTCAGAGATGGAAAAAGACATGAAAGCTTTTTATTTTAAAAAAATATTTCATAATCTCACTGTGTTATTATTTAAATAGCCATTGTAATATAATGGAGATCGTTAGTATTTAAGTATTTATATACTCTACAAGGCCTTATGCTACCTACTTATGTTTAATGGGTTTGTTTTAATAAAGAAAATGAAACATTATATGTTCATTATTAGACAAATTAGCAGAATTATGCTTTTACTACCTAACACTCTAGTTAGATAAAGGTATATGTGCACTTATGTAAACTTTAACATTTAAGTAATTCTATATAGTAAATGGCATCAGTTATGTAAGTATAAAGCGTTTTTATTTACAGATTTAATAAATTTGTAAAACTTTGTTTGTAATTCTTGTTGTATTGAATAAATAAATACAAATGCAAAGACAAAATTAATATGTATAAACCGTGAGACCTTTTATAGTATAGTTTTTTTATTTACATCGAAAATTTATTTCTGGATGTCCTAGAAAATAATATATCGCCTGGTACGTTAGCTCGATTAAGTTAATTACTGGCGAGGGATGATATTTGTATTTTATTCAGTACCTTTGCTGTACTGTCTTTTTTCCCGTTTTGGACAAGAGAGTGGGAGGGAGACAAAAAGCAGGATTGAGTTCCGCCACTCAACGCGCAATGTATTTCCCTATCAGTAGCCCTATTGAAAGGCACTAGTGAGATTTTCGTTATTGCTGCGAAAAAAAAAGGAAAAAGAGTTAATTAATCTAAATATAAAATAGTGATTGTACGTGTACAGTATATTATTGTTCTAATGCATAATGTAAATTAGATTCATCATATTTAAAATTTTGTTTGTTTACGTTAAAACGTGTACACTGGGGAGTTTATGCACAATTAGCTTAATGTTATTGAAGTGTGATTGCCTCCCTCTGTAATTCTCCACCATTCTTAGTTATTAAATGAAATAACGAAATACTGTATTAATTCTACTACTACTCTATTAGTTCTATGTAATTAATAAGATTTTTAGAATGAAATCATTTTCGGCTATCAAATAATAACTATTGTTAGAAAAGACTTAAATAAGACATATTTAGAATTTCAATTTCCTTAGTGTGCGAATAACACTAAAAAATGTAAAAAATATATAAGACTTAAATAAACCAACCATACGTATTTCATTTTATTATTAGTAATGTAGTTTCCATTAAGGTATTAATAATAAAAGACGCATACATTAGATATTTCATTACAGTTTTTCTTTCTCTATTCAGTATGTATAAAACAGTAAATTTAATATTTCACGATTGCATCTTAAAAAAAAGTGATAATCAAGCATCAAATATCATAATTGCATAAAAAAATATAAATTGTATGTCAAATAAAAAAAAGGAAGTCAAACATCATCATATCATAGTCAAAAATAAATAAAGTCGAAACCAAATTTTTTCTTATTTGTGAGAAATTCATGAACTATAAGATATGAAAGTAATTATATTACAATGTTTTGTTCTAGGAAACAACCAAAGACATTCGCATTCGACCATTGTTTCTACTCTCTGGAACCGACGCTGCCCAACTTTGCTTCGCAGAAGACAGTGTTCGAATGTCTCGGCAGGGATATCCTTGATAATGCTTTCGAAGGATATAACGCTTGCATCTTTGCTTATGGACAGACAGGTGAGTTAATCACTTTTTCATTGAAAAATATATCATATGTTGAAAATTTGTATCAAAAGTGTTAGTATTGATATTTATTTTTGATAGGAATTAAGGAAAAAATATTTTTTTTTAGGAGATATAAGTATATAATCTGCATTTCTTTTATAAAAGAAAGTCATTTTATAAGATTATCACACAACTCGTAAGGTTTCAGTTACTAAATATAATTTGTTATACAATAAGTAAACGTATATTGTGACAAGTTACATCGTTTGTAACGTATCTATCTACTTTCTACTTAGTACAATGTGTCTTTTGTATAAATATAAAAATATTATAGCCGATTATTTTCTGTAACCTAACTTAAATTTCTCCATATTCGTCTTATTGCCATGTTTGTAGCTATATACAAAAGAAACCATTTAGAAATCACTTTGAAATTTATTTATTTACTAAACATACTTTATATATTAGTCATTATGTATTAAATAACATTGTAAAATGGTAGTTACTGAATTACAATATACAATAAATGAAAAGTAATATATATATATGAAACAACATTTCCAGTTGCTTTTGTGAGACTATCCCTATTTTTCCAAACATATGGCAAATACCAATTCACTTTTTATGTAGCTAAGTGAATTTCGCTGTCAGCAGCCCCAAGGGATAGTATGCTTTAGTAGCGAGCCAATTCAATCTGACTATTCCGTCTTCCGAGGTCTTGTAGGGAAAAAAAACGACGAAACTCAGTGACTAGATGATATTTCTTTTTCAAATGGCTAGATTCAAAACGTGAAAAATTCCATATACCTACATAGTCCTATGTCGTGTATGACTGTATGTATGTTAATTAGATTCATATATTAATATCTTGATACAAAATAATCAGCTTTTGAATGTTTATATTTCTTTTTCCCTGTAAATGTATTTATTTGTGCAATATAATAATTTGTTAATCTTAGACAATATAATCATAAGTTAGTTACTACTGCGTTTGTAGTTTGCTTGGATGACTCACGGGAGCAACAACCCTGTTTGCGTAAATTTTGCTCCTATAAAACTTAGCCTGAGGAGGAGGGACTTACATTCGTTTAGGTGCCAAGTTTCTGATGAAAAACACGTGACGTTTATTGCGAAGGGCAACGGCATAAAGAACACACTACTCTTACTTATATATATATTTTCGGATCGAAACTAGTCCTGTACTCTACTTTTGGATTAAATCGTTTCATTCGAGACTGAGAAATCTGTTATACATTTGGAAATGAAACTATTTTAACCGGATTAATCGCGTATAATTTTTGGTATTCGATTAAGCCGGTTAAAATAGTTTCATTTCAAAATGTCTAACAATCGTGAAAATCAAACAACTTAAAATCTGTTATAACTTGAATTATTAATTTCTTTCTGACAATGATAGGAAATTATTTTTTATATAAGTAATTCGTTACGAATCTCAGTCTGCATAGAAAACCTAGCAATCTGCATTTGTTTATTACTGACCGTGTATACACTGAGGCCGGATGTTTTAAGTGTTCTTTACTTTATGTAACTGTATGCCTTTTAAAGCGACTTAAAAAAATAATAAAAAACACATTAAATTTCATTATTCCGGTGATTATATGTTTTTCAAAATTTAGTTAAAGCATTGTTTGCTTACAATTGTTTCTGACCGTAAATAAAGTACGAATTTACTTAATTATAACTTCAATCCAGCGTTTTCATACAGAATAAAATAAAATTTAAATACATTATGAATATTATAATAATAAAAAAGCATTCTACTTTTCTGTAGAAGAGCGCTTAAGATTTTCACGCGCGCCTACGTTTAAAACAAGTTAACCTGAATAGATAAAGTTGCTTAAACGACCGGCCTAAGTAAATTTCTCTTTTTATATTTCACAGCTTTCTTGTTGAGCCTAGAAAATTTTATATTTTTTTGCAGAAAATACATTGCTGAACGCTGATTGGTGGAGAGTTAAACACAGTATATGAAAAAAATACTTGTAAACTTCAAACTATTTTTGTATTTTCAATAGAAACAAAGCCACAGGTCACAGCCGTTCGGGCCTTTTTGTGTATCCGTCAGAACCCCGTCAAGTTGGTTGGGCGTTATTAAAAATTCCCTCACGTAAATAGAAAGTGCGAAAGGACGATACGTGTAGGGCACGCGCCCTAAAACTTCACAATTGAAACGCGAAACAAAGCGTCAGTGGAATTACTAGTGTACATTTTGGTTACACAAAACCATACGATATAATGATGTCGTACATCAGAGAGAATAGGAGAGGAGAAAAAATAAAAATAATATTTTTTTAATTATTTTATAATAAATCTTGCAAAGAAAATAACATTTCTTATACGATCGTTAATTACGTATTCCTTGAATAACACCCTCGGATGTGATCAAACGAATGTTCATGAACTACTAACGAGCAATGGCTCGATGTTATAAATGTTCGTTCGTTCGCCTTTAGAGCAGTCTCAATCGTACGCTAAAGTTATCTGTTTATTGAAACACTTTTGAGAAAATCATTCTGTATCGTATGTATCGTAGCTTTGACTTTGCTTTCTGCTCGCCTACACTTCTGACGCTCGTTAAACACACATCGAGCTTTACGACACATCACCAATTTTATTTATAGCATAATTTGTGTATCGTGATTTCGAAATTTTAACTTTAATTGATTTGTGTGTGTGTGTGTCACTGTCAAAAGTTACTTTTTTAGTTTGATCGCGTCCTTTGTTCTCTTATATTTTATCTTGTTCGTAATTTGCCAGTTGAAATTAACAACGTTCTTAACGTTAGATGAAAAGGGAAACTTAAGTTGACACTGCACTTTGCTCAACTTGATTAGATCTCCGAAAATATTCTGAATATAAACATTCCATCGAATGGGATTAGAACCCACAACCGTCATGCGTGCAGTCAGAAAATTGACAACGATGCTATACAGACTTCCAATAAGTTATTAAATCATATTTAGATTAAAAGGCAAGCAATTTTAATTTTATAATACAAAAAAATACTAAAATATTTCTATCACTCGAAAAGCTCTACACAGGGCGCTTTCACAATTCAAGTCGAAACTTATTTACAGCTTTTGTTTACTTAATTACTTCTCTCGTTTGTATCAAAAGTTTCTTTAATCAAATTTCGTTATAGCAAAAATTGAGATACTTTAAAATATTTTCAACAATGTACTTGCAGTTTTTAACTTGATCTCTTATTTTTTTTTAAATTTACACTTAAGAAAGTTTTGCGGCAAGAATAGGCACAGAGAATATAGTTTTGAACTTTGAAGCTACTTGATTTTTACTGATTAAGAAACGTTATGAGTTAAGTAATTATAAAAGAATGGATACCTAACCGAGCCCGATAAATATCTATTATTATTTACGTATAAATATTTTTCTTTGAATTCGCAACTATGGCTTACATCTGTCTCATCACTTTGTAAGTGTGTCATGATGGAGACTGATTAATATTTTAAACGGTTAAATGTCCAAAGAACTTTAATAACATCACTTGGTTATTAAATGCGGTATTAATTTAAATATTCACGAGCACATTGAGAAAGTTTAGCAAAACTCGAACGAGCGTTTTCCTCTATGTTCAATTTCGTAAATAATTAAGTAATCATTATAGGCGTAAAGTTCATTTACCTGAGAAGTAACATGTTCGCTAGTAATTTTCAACCTGCTTTATTTATATATAAACCGTTATAAATAATTAACTTGGTAAATAGGTCCCTATATTTGTTCACTGTGAATACCATTAAACCATTCATACATATTCTTAACTACCAGTGATATATATATAATCGAAATAATGAAATTTTATCTGTAATCAAAATTTTCTTATAATTATTTTTTCATAAATATATATAATTGGATGAACGTAGATATTAAGTTAGTTTATAATTAAAACAGATAAATCAAGAGTGAATTTCTGGGCGATTCATACTTCATTCAACACTGACTCACTCAGGCGGAATAACGAGGCTCAAAGCAACAGTTCGTTTTTTCTCTCCACCTACGGGTTTAAAAAGCTTCACATTAAGCGCTATATGAATTAAGCTTTGTACAGAAAAAGGCATTTTCCCGTAAACAGGCCCAATTTACGTCTAATGTGTCAAAAGAATGGCGAGTCAAAATTACATTTTAGCCCGCCATTCTTCGCGCTCAGGTGACATTGGGAGCTTCAAGGCTTCGTGCGGTGAATTATGGCGATGGCTTGGGAATTACTAAGACCTGATATTGTTCGTGTATGCTGGTTTACGTTACAACATATTACTCGTAATATACAATATATTATAGTCTAGACCATATTTATATAAATAAACTTTATTAAGATTGAAAGTTTATAAAATAATTATGTACAAAACACATTATACTTCAGCTATAACTACAAGTAAATATCTTTTCTACACATACGTTTATATTAATTTCGTTTATTTAAGCTAACAATAACCGTTTGCATTGTATTATTTATGATGCGTTCTAACTATTAGCGCAAATAGTCTAATATAAGTTACACTTTTTATGGATTTTTATTATTTACTACCTATTAGAAATTGTTACTGTTGTATTGTAATAGATCTTTCAAAAAAAAAATTAATTATAGTCAAAATATTCAAAATATAATCCAAGGTATAGAAAGCATGTGCCTACTAAATCAATGTAAATACTTATATGTAAAAATAGAGCATAGTATAAAAACAATCTTTACATAATTTCTGCTTCATTTTCCTTTGAATTGTAGTTAAGCCAAATCACATATTAGATAAGAAAATAGAAACCTTAAATCAATAGTCGTGTAAAAAAGTAATTGAAAATATGAAAGGCGGGCAAATATTTTAGCATACCATTTAAATACATATATTTAACTACAGTGCTGCACTGTTAATAATTTTCACTTATTCGCTATTCACAAACGAAAGAAGCTCAATGCGAAAAATTGATCCAGACAACTCAACACCTTGGTGGCGTTGGAATGGAAGCGAAGCGTTGTTTTATTCATATCACTATATTCCCATTTGACTATGGACTTTTTGCGGTTATTATATTATAATGCTTTATTTATCAAAAGCCGAACGTTATTGTGGCTCAATTGCGAATTGTTGTACGCGTCGGTCGTGTGCTCGATAGCTTTTCTAAAGAATTTGTGTGGGGTTCCGCCACCAAACATTTTATCTACTAGCGACCCGCTCGCGGCTTCGCCTGCGTAATTCAACTACATGATTCAACTATTTCGTTTTTTCGCCCACCCGCGTTCTCTCTTAAATCACAAACTTTGCTCTAATTTGTAATTTAAATTGTTGTAACTTTTTTGTTTATCAACCGATTGAAATGAAATAAACACTGAATGTTGAAGGAAGTTTATTACAATACAAAAGTGCATTTAAATCGGTTTAGCCGTTTCTAATATTAGCGTGCAAAAACAAACAGATCAACAGACAAACAAGATGAAAAGAAAAATTAAAATTGTTTTAGGTTATATTATATTAATAAATGCCCCTAATAACATTGTATTTCATATATCTTCCATTTACATTTTTATTATATGTATAGATATAATCGGATGGTAAAAAGCGAGGTCATGAAAGATAGTCCCTGCCACTAAAGATCAAAGATATAAGTAAGCCTTGTTAAAAATCATTATTTATTTTTTAAAATCTTAATTGTTTTTTCTAAGAAAACATAAAAGCGTAACGTTGCAAATTTAAAACATAAAGTTTCTCTTTATGTTTTACAATTTAAGATAGCCTCATGAATAAATTTTACCAGAGGTTTTTTTGTTTGAATTTAATTAATACAAATTCCTGACCTCTAGTAAAACTCAGACTATTTAAGCGCAAATTAAACAACAGGAACAAAGAACAAAATCTGGACCATTACTAAAGCTGTTATAAAATTAACTGCATTGTAATAGAAGATTTTTTTTATTTGTTATTAGTATGTAAGTTGGCACGATTGTCTAAGTTCATTACTGATTGTAATTGCACTAAAGGGCAATTCTGAATTCGGATCATAATCAGATTTAATGGTAATATTAAATGAAAATCACAAAATGCAAAATAAGTTGCAATAAGTAGTAATTCGTATAATTTCTGCTACGTTCAAATATTTATGGGTTTTTAAAAAATATATATTTAGCTTCTAAATAACCTAAAAGAAACGCTCTGGGTTGATACGTGACTAAAATTTCAGGCTTATTGGCCTAAGTAGTTTGATACATTAATGTTATAAGATTAGCTTACATTGGTAAAGCTAATGTTAAGAGAAGCTTGTTAAAAAATGTGATTCTATTAGTCTGTTTGGACAATTCGTGGTCCGAGGTTCCGTCACTCAATATACATTATCTCTGTTTTGTGGTAAACGGGGTAGTTTTCTCTAGGTTCTTTAGTAATGGCAGGGGTAATATGGAAATTAAAAGAAAACTTTATTTAACTTTACGCTTTTTCTCTTAAAGCAGGATATAGAGTCAGAGAGAAACTAGTTTTTAGAACTGTTTAATTTATTATCTAATGTGATTTACTTAGTCTTGCTATAAATATTGTTACAAAGATAAATATTTTTATTTTCTGTACGTAAAATTTGTTACAATTACAGTGTGTTACTTTAATAATAATATATAATGCTTATTCGAAGTGGTCTCAATTGGCTTTAATACAGTCATTTAAACGTTGAGGCCAGTTATCATCGCACACTCTTTCTATGGGAAAATTTATTATTGTGAATCGTATGGATTGTTTTAGGTACTCCAAATTGTCATGGCGTTTAGAGCAAGCCTCACTCTTTAAAACTGACCATAAATAATAATCCGGTGGATTAAGAATTCCACGAATGCACTCTTCTGTATTTTTTTACATTATCAGCATGGTATTTTTGTTTTTTTAAGAATAAGTATTAAATGTAATAGTATTTACCACTCTTATATAACCACCTACTTTTATTTGTCACGGATATTTAACAAATTAAGTTTACAAATTACAAAAAAATCTCTGCTATATATTTTCTCATTAAAGTCAGCTTAATATATCGGTAACGTGAACACTACGTACCAAGCTCTCAGTAAAATGTAATTACAAAATTCATGGCGACCTTTCGCCTGGTAACTAGTACTCATTAGTAAGTTTCTAACTTAAGTTATGAATATCAATGTATGTTTCGTACGTTTGTATATTTAGTCAAAATTAATATATACTTAACTTAACCTTACATTCCTATAAATTTATAAATCCATAAAAAGAGGAGCCTCACAAAAGGTTCATTGTGATTATGTTAATACCGTTCATCCATAATGATGATGGATTTGGATATTTTTCCTTACATGAACTGCGTAAGAATAAAGATTATTAGAGAATTTTGTACTCACACGTTATATTACTAATACCGTGCGGTATAATTTATGTAGGTTTTAAAAACAAACAAAATATATAATTGAAGAGCAGAAATAAAAAATAGATAATAGTGAAATCAGTTGTTTTTCTTATATTATATGAACTAAGCTATACCTTTTAAGCTGCGTGATTTAATAGTCATTGTTTAACTTTAAATAAATAAGCGATCACTGAAATTATATTGTGACTTTAAATATTTATATTAACAAACGCTATATATATATCTATCACCGATGCTTGATATTTACTTTGCAATTTTTCGCTTATATAAACTGCGGAAATATATGGCTATAATGCTCCACAAAAAAACAATTTAATAATATATTATGTCCGTTTGATACAACTCTAAAGCCAGAAACGTTTCGCCTAGCTGAGTGCATTACCGTGTTTGTACGTCGTTAGCCCTACATTGTTGGGAATACAGATTTGTTTATATTTTATATGTGTTAAAAAAATTGTAGCAATCTTTCATGATCTGCAATATATATATATATATATATATATGCGCAATCATTACTATATTTATTATATATTCGTCAAAACCACAAAAACATAAAATAAGTCAGTGGGATAGCGTCCGACTTTAAACGCATTGCTTTGTCAGTTCGATCTCCATACGAAAAAATGGTTATATTTGAAAAAAAAAAAAAAAAATCATAAAAGTGTATATTCATCTTTACAGATAATGAGGTATAATGAGGTATATTATTTGGCACAATTTCGTATTCAGCGTCTCGGCTATTTAAAAAAACAATTGTCTGTTCGGACGTTTTAATTGCTGCAGCCTTGACAGTTCCACTTTTACAGTTTTTGTTCGACTTCTCTTTATTTAAAATTTTCTATAAAACCAATGTTATTAATAAGTATATTTTATGTAATAGAACCTCCTTAACGTAACGTTGATTCAAGTGATGTGTTAAGTAAATTTTAGACGTTTTCTGGGATTATTTTAGATTTGTACATTATATAGGCGACAGTTATTACGTTGCTTACCTCAGATTCATTTAAATTATAATTTACTTATATATAAGAAAGATAAATATATATATTTTTAAGACCATATACTTAACATAATAATTAAAAGATTTAGTTAGTTTTCGTATTAATAATTTAATAGTATCTACAGAATGTAATGCTATAAGGGACTGTTCTATGCTTTAAAACATATTTCAAACACATCATTTAGTATAACTAATGCTAAATAAGCATCCAGTTGAAGTAAGTAACACAAAATCAAAGTGAAAAATATTGCAAATTATGTGTTATATTTTAAAGGCTTAAAATATTTTAAATAACAAGCAAAACTATTCAGCTGAAACTCCACCACCGCAAAGTAAACAAAAAAAAGTGTGATCGGCTTTGTTTTTTCCTTGAGAAGGCAAGGGACGGAGATAATAAAGCGGAGTGGGAAAATAAACAAAAAGGTCTTTGTCTTAGCGACACCAAGAATATAATGAAAGAGAACTGTGCCACTGAAAAATAGAAAAGACACGTCATCGCTGTTATTGTGCTCATTTCGGTGATGCTGAAGTTAGGCGCATATAAATTATATTAAAATGTAAATTAACTTGAAATTTTAATTATCTAATAAATGATATAGTTAGAAGTTACATTATAAAACTCTTTATTTTAGTACACTTCCATCTTAGACGTCGCTACAATATGTCAGAGAAGTACTGAATAAAGTAGCCTGTCACTAAAGGTTTTTTGGAGGATATGTGGCTCGTTGCGAGAATTGCGTGACAATAAACATACTCGCTTCATATAAAACCTACCAATGTACATACAAATTTGTTTAATTCTTTATTGTTAGGATCGATGTATGCTTCAGTTTCAAGGTGAAATACTATTTAATTGCTTGTAGAGTAGCATGTGTATTCATTTGCAAATTGGCATATGGAAATATATACAATTCAAAACGAATATTTCTATACAGCGTATACACGAGTTAATTCATTTAACCATTTTTGTACTTCACAATAAATTGCTGTGAGTGTTTTCTCAGTCGTATTTGCCGCAAATATAGAATTTTATTTTGGATAATAGTTTATATACCTTTCATTCATTATTTCGTTGTTCTGATAATAATTAATATGTATATAATTTTATACATTACTGTTTAAATACCTGCTGTATTAAATGTAAAGTTCATACTTACACAAGTGGTTTTCACTTTCGTTTCCATAAATTTTACATAATGTTTGGTTTACATTTTTATATTTAGATAATGGTAAGAAAACACAATGAATTGTTAGATAATTCGAAATACAATAAAAATAACATGAATTTAGAGACCTACCTAATATTTTCAGGTTAGTTTGTAAACTGTTGTTAATATCTAGTATAAATCGGTCAGTCAAGCAATTAATTGGTTAGGCTAGTAATTAGATGTATAGCTACACGCGTCTCTTGCATAGGTATGGCTGTTTGAGATCCTGCTTATTGAATGGTGGAGTTTAACATAAAGACCAAAATAAAAAAAAAAAATTCAACCATCAGGTGTACAAATAAGACTCTGTCCCACTGCGCAATTGCGTCAATTGGTAATTAACTTAATAAATGTGTTTTATTTTAGAAATTAAAGAAATAATGAAATACAATAAAACCTATTAAGCATTCATTCTGTTCTAAATACCAATTAGAAATGAATAGAGGCTGGTCGAATCAACGCTAGGTGAGACATGAAAAGCTCCAGTGCATCTCAAGGGCCCTATTAGCTTTTGTTGCAAGCCCCCATCTCCCGCTCTGTCGATCGCTGTCGAGAGGCATAGGGAAAAGCTAACAATATCTATATATTTATTATTTCATTAAATTAAATATACGAATTCTTTTGTGAATTAAATTTCTTTAAAACTTTAAACTTTTCCTTTACTGAGTGACTGACAGACAACGTACAGCTTTAATTAATAAGCGTGGAAAGGTGAATTCTGGCGTGTAAGTTACTTGCAGAGTGTAGAAGAGCGAGGCTTAGGAGTAGGTGGTGGAAGCCTATTAGGTTACGGGAACGGCAAAATACGGAATTTTATATTTTATAAATTCCACGCAAACATAGGCGAAGGTTACAACTCCATTATAAATAAACAATATTTTATTATTAATTTAAAAAAAAAAAGCCTACAATCTACAGCAATTAATTCCCCCCTTTGTTTATGTAGGCATATGTACACATGCATGCATTATATTCGTGAGTTGAAGCTTTGAATCTGATAAATGCCTGTTGGCAGCTTATCTACTATCGACTTATGGAGGCGGACGGGCGAACCGCATTTGTTAAACTAAAGCTGAGACTGCTGATTTGTCATGTTGCAACGGATATAATGTGCAGACTACACGAAAACCACTAAACGCTTTTCCTGTTAAATTGTCTATTATTTATTTGTTGAACGCTCTAACTGATTATATTACATTAGGTATTAAGCGTTACTGTTTAAAATTGAGGAATACACAAAAAAAAATGTTAACCAATTATCTTGTCTACACTTTTTAATTTGTGCCCACAGACAATCTAAGTATTCCTCTTGTAGATGTGGGGAGTCTGCTGACCAAACTTTTAAAGCAGGCCAATGTTTCTTGCTACGTTTATTTAAAAATACCTCAATCGTAACAAGTAAGAGAGATCTAATTGGGATTCTTTCTTTTCATGCCAACTCCCGTCCCACCCATGGTAAAGTTGATAGGACTGCAAACACAAACCAATCTCTTCGTACTTGAGGCACACCATTTTCATTAGCACAGTCTACTAATATTTCCAATAATGTCAATAAAGATGAAGCTGCCAGTACATAGCAATTGACTAAATCAGATATGAATCTCAGACAATAACGAGCTGCATTCCATTTGCCAGTTTACCTGAGTTTCTTTAAATGTTTTCACGATGTAATCAACAAATTCACCACCAAAATTGTAATTATTAGCATTCAGCTTTTTAATTGTACAAAATTCACAAAATTTTAAAATTACAGCATTGTATATCGAAAGACACTGTAAAAAATAGTGTAAAATAAATATATTTTTTAACGAAGTTTTTTCCACACACTAAGGAAATTGAAAATACATATTTAGAAAACGTATAAAAATTTGAAGACGCAGCAGGATTTGAACCCGCGCCTCATGAAAACCATTCAAGCGCTCTGACCGCTAAGCCATGCGTTTTACATCCAGCTACGTTGGAATTCTTATACGCTTATTACAGCTGCGTTCAAATTTTTATACGTTTTCTAAATATGTCTTTTAGTGTAAAATTAATTTGAAATGAACCAGTTCAGAGCTTTACTTAGTAAGCGACATTGCAGTTCGAACTGTATGCCTAGATAAACTTCTATTCCACCAGTCTCTCAATGTCTTAGTGCAATATAATTAAAATCTGACACAATTTTAACTAGATGGTTGCTTTTGCTTTAATGTTTTATAAGTACATAGAATAAAATTATTAGTTCTTCTTTTTATATTTCAAATGTTAGTTTATAAATAAAACACGTTTAAAACATAATTTTGAGATATCAAATTCTTTAAATTGTTCCCTGATTATTTTACAAAAGGTAAAAGAATATAAGGTAAAAGGTGTTTCATGTGACAAGCGTATATTTGTTACCCAGTGACTCCCTCAGCCTTACTTGGAACCCACCTGTGAATGAATAGATACTTCACCTATTTTTCAAAACAAGCCTCTAAGGGCGGGGTTGAACAGCCATCTCGGGGATATAGTCTTAAGAGCCGTTGCGATTTTATTTAGCTAGAATGAACCCTATCCGTTCAATTGTCTAAATGTACGCTTTTGTTTCAGACTGATGGAAACCCGTTGACGCGTAAACACGCGTTGCCTTATAACGTGAAAGGTATATTCAAACATATGGTAGTGTACATTAATTTGATGTGTTTTTATACATCATTTTAAGGCCCCAAATGGCACTTTCTGCACACATCTATATAAAGTATAACTGGGCTGACATAAAGTTTTAATTTATTACACACTCCCCTCCGTCCTCGTAAATTTCTTAAAAAAAGGAGTACGATGTTTTTCCGCGATTAATTAACATATAGATTACTATTAAACCGCGGCTTTGCCTTAGCTTATTGACTACAATGGTTCACTTTTTTGCCTTGAATGGCTTGAACATAAGATGCCATGATATTTTGGTCAGTTCACAATGTCTTTATAACTTGTAGCCTATGTGTTATTCTGATGTATAAGCTATACTATTGTAAAGTTTCATTAAAATCCATTCAGTAGTTTTTACGTGAAGGAGTAACAAACATCCTTACAAACTTTTGCGTTTATAATATTAGTAGGATATTTAAGTGACTCCGATTGTAATGTTAAATTCATAAATAACTGGAGATTAAATAACATTTACGTAATATGGAAAGTATGTAAATGCTGAGTGATATATGGAATGAATGATGTATATCTATGCCTGTAATTAAATGCGGTATGAGTTTGCGTTTCTCAAAAATTTACCGAGTATAAAAAAGAAATTTAATATTCATTCATTTCATATAATACATAATGTAATCCAACATAAAATATATGTTATGTAGAGCAATTTTACATTGCAGTTCTTGTAGAGAATATTTAAAATAAACATTTAAAATGAGGAAATTATATCCTTATATAATAATTTCGCACATATATTTCTAAGAAATGTACAAAAATGTATATGACATTTGTCGGACAATTTTTTTTTTCATAAATTTGGTATACAAGGTACTGCTTTGTATTTAAGTACTCTATAAGAAAAATACATATTTAGAAAACGCATAAGAACTTGAACGCAGCGGGATTTGAACCAGCGCCTCTTGAAAACCGTTCAAGTGGCGCCGGTTCAAATCCCGCTGCGTTCAAGTTTTTATGCGTTTTCTAAATATGTCTTTTTCAATTTCCTTAGTGTGCGAATAACACTTTAAAAAATGTTAAAAAATATACTCTTTTAGATTTAATCAAAGTGTTCGTCATACACTCTGAACTGCAACACACTGTATCGACGTACGATAAACAAATTAGATAAGGTAGCATAGAGTCCGGTAGCGCATTTATCATGCACGCTACAGTCGTTATGGTTTCCGTAGCTTTTTTCTAATTATTATTTAAAACAAACATCAAATTAATACTTAAACTTACATTAAAGTAATTCAAAAATATATCTACTTATAATTTTATATAATTAAAAACAGTATAAGTGTACTAATAGCATTATTTTGAAATCAATCGATAATGCAGCCTTTACGATGACTATATACCATGCGCTGCAGTTGTTGATAATCTGACTATAGAGATTGTTTGCCTGTTAGAAGTTTTTAAAGGCAAAAAATTATTAAGCTTTCCAAGAAAATAAACATTTCTTTCTCTACAATACAACACATTTGATGCTAATAACTGTCAGCTTGCATCGTGGGCGTGGCTTAATGTCGACTGACTGCGCCATTTATTGAGCCATTCCGTGTCCGTTCAACTTGGCCCGTGGACATAATGACATGACGATTGCACTGCTTATGAGACGTTTAAATGCTCATTTTTATTTACTGTTACACATGGAAAAGTTGTATTTCTTCAAAGAAATTATATAATAAATAAATACCATACATAATATAAATTATATGAATGATTACTATTATTTTTTTTAACGGGTAATAGCTTTCAGCGTTTGAAAGATATAATTAGATATTTTGAAATGAAACTATTTTAACCGGATTAATCGCGTATAATTTTAGTATTCGAAAATACATTTTTAGCACACGACGTTTCAAACACTTTACAGTAGTCCGCGGTCACAGGTAGACTCTACCTGATATACAAAATGTGTAATAATCGCGAAAATCAAAGAGCTTATTATATAATTAGATTTTAATAATAAGAGCATAACTTTTACCTTACTTTTACAGTTATCAAATATCTTTAAATTTATTACTTTATTTTTAGTACTTGATAGTCCTCTTAATTAATTAATTAATGAATTTTCAGTGCGTGTTCAAATAATTATGTTTAGAAATAAATGTCGTCTGACTGACTATATATATACGCGATAGTAGTGGGTTCGATTTCCACTCTAGTAGCTAGTATCTTGGTGAATAAATTGAACGATTATAAAAATTAACATAAACTTGTGTCTGTAAATCTATGGCTTGTCATCAATTCCGTTTTTCAACCAAATATATTTAGTCCAAAAGAATAACACCCAAATATGTGCAAACTCACGCAGCTGGAATGTTGCCATGTATAATGTGGTAAATCGCTCTTATTGCTTCCGGGGACCCCGGAGCGTCGATCCTTCTACTGGATTGCTTGGACCAATCTTGGACTGTATCCAATCACGTGCTTATAATATTTTTAAACTAATCCAATGTTTGAACGGTATACTGCGATTTATTATAGGTAACTTTTTGACACTATAATATTATAATATCTTACTATGAATGTTCTAATTTAGTATTTTTTAAAACAATTTGTTTTACATTTTTATATATTTATTATTGCCTAATGATTAGTGTATTTGAATCGTACACGTCCTGTGTTATACTTTTCACTGTAAATTGAAAATATGCAAATAAAATTGCTCTTCAGGGAACGCTGTTGCTAGAGTTTGCGTGAAATTAGTGTGTAACAAATTCAAATTGTTAATTATATCCAAAGCTTTATTAAAAATATATATATATATAAATTATAGATAAATTATACTTTATATACATATGTTCTTTAAAAGAATCTATTGTGGTCCAATGGAGTTCCTCTGGAATTTGTTAACATAACGAAATATGAAATTAAATATTTTTCTATAAAATATATACCGCTAATTATAAGACAATGTAAACATATAAAAGGGATAATGCAAAATGTAATTCACAAATATATTTTTTTAAATTCAATTGTTGACTACGTAAATACAATGACATTACAAATAATGCAATTTGAATTCAGACATGCTTACAATGAAATAATATTTCAAAATGTAGTCTACATTTCTAACAAAAAAAAAAAATGGAAATCATCCTAGACTTGAATACTTCACATGAATGTTGGAAAGTTGAAGTGGAAAAGTTATCGTGTTCATCCTATGACGACCTAATAAATTTTCACATCCAGTCTTTCTACAAAGACATTTTGTTTTATAACTTTGTGTTTGTATTTGTATTTGTATGTCTGAATGTAATTGAATGTTTTAATTTCAAATATTGTCAAATTTGAATTTGTGTCTCATGCATCGCCTATATATTTTGTACATTGTATTATTTACATTCTTTTCTTTTCTTGCAAGTCTAAAACACCATTGTGTTTTAGAATAAAAAAAAAATCAAACTAATGTCAACATTTTGTAAGTTAAGTTTTAATTTATTTTAATTTTAACACTTACATGAAGAACCGCGTACGGAAAAGAAATAATATAAGCTAAGCAAATATTATTTCAACTAGGACTTCACTATAATTTAGGCATGTCAGTTTAATACTAATACTTTATGTTTATATTCTACAAGAAAAGTGCTAAAAGCTGACTCTACCATAGCTTATAATGAAACCGAAGCTTCTATTAAAATTTCTAAACGAATAAAGTAATTTATTAATTTTACGCTCAATTTTAAAGTAGAATATAATTTTATTTGCAAATTGTACGTTTACGGGATATTTAAGTCTATTTTATAACAAAAGGATGAGAGTTATAACAGCTTTTATGTTGAGTAAACGAGCACAGTGGTTGTTGATACAAAAGTATGACGTTTACTGTCAAACAGACGTCGAGGTCGTTTCATAACCAGTTTCAAAGAGACCTATCCATACTATTATTTATATACATACTATTATATACATACTATTATTATCAAACTTTAATTTTTGTTTAGTTAGTTTATTATAATACAAAATATATCATTATTTCGCTGTATATATTTTTATACATGAATGTAAATGAATTTTATTGAACACTTGTATATAAATATTTGTTGTTAATGAAAATATGTAGAATAAAATATTTCTTGATATACATAATATAAGTAAATTGTGTAACGTGAAACGAATAATATTTAGAGAAATGTTTTGTTAAATGTGTTCAAGAGGACGGAATGTTTTCATGCAAGATTTAATTTTATCTGTGAGACTTTATCCTAAGCTACTGTTGCTATTTTAAATATGTTGAAATAATTATAACATTGTTGCTTCAGATATATTTAATGTAGGAATTAAAAGTATTCAGTATATAAAATACTGATATGATGGATGGAGCTGGCTGTTTGGCCATATCGATACGCTTCGTGGATTTTGTCTACGTATCAATTTGTCAATTGTCATCAAACGCGCTGTACGCGATGAGGTTTACTGACCGTAAGAGAACATTTGTGAATAAAACTATATATTCAAGTATGGTCACTTTAAACTGTAGTTAACGTACAAAACGTACAAAACATAAAAAAAATATAAAGCGATCAGATAATATAATTAATATATCCTCGTCGTCCCATACCTGCTATATTATATGCTTTGGTTAAGCTGACTTAAGCTTTGCTAAGTCGATTCTCATGTATAGTTATGTACTATAAGTAATAAATTAACTGAGAGCTTTTACACGGTGAGGTCATATAATACCTTGAATGGTGAATGTGAAGAGTTCACAAGCTCGTCGTTTAATAAACATTAAAATTTCACTTCGAAAAACTTAGTGCTATTATATACGTTTATAACGCTGGAAATCAAGATTTATAAGTTTTTAAAAAAATTATCAAGTTTCAGACGAGGCAGCACATTGTGGGTTGACAGCGTCTGACTGTATACGAGATGGTTTAAGGTTCGATTTACACTCGGGGAAATGAAACAATTTCAATTATTTAAATTTTTCCATTTTGATGACAAGACGCGCAAGAGACGTTGCGCTCCGCCATTCAACACGCAATTTCTCTGACTCGGCCGGAAAGTGTTCTCCACTTTCTGTACACTATGTTTTCTGTGCCTACCTCTGCTGCAAGAAAAAGCACGAAGCTAAAATAAATAATATATATAAATAAAAAATAGTTTTATATAACTAAACAGTTGTAATATTATTTGCTAAGAAGTACAAGCCATTATACTCTCGTCGTTATCGTGTACGGTAACATATTGCAATGAAATGCGATGTGCACTCTATAGTGCTTCAATTTCTAAAGAATATAAGTATTTTCAAGTTAAGCACCTATCGTGAAACGAGAACAAAGCGAGTTGAAAGCAGGTGCCGCGTCCGGGTGACCTAAAATGAAGGTGCCAGCTTATGTCACTCGTGATGAGTGGTTCAAGGCAGCGATGAAGACAGTGGCAACGTTAATTTTATAAAAAAATATACGATAAAGATGTGTTTTTATCTTATATTTTTGGAATAGAAGATTTGTTAGTTCTTAGAAAGAAATTTGTTTATTTAAACATCTTTTATATTTTTAAAGTATTATTCACATACTTTTTTTGTAACACAAAGATTAAAAAATATATAATTATAGGTAAATAGCGTTATCTGTTTAAAAACCATTATTTCTTAGAAATATTTTTTGGGTAACAAACATTTGTAAAAATCTCTACAGAATATAATGAATTTCCACATAGTTGGATAGAAAGAATGGCTCAGTGGTTACCAAGAGGCGCGGGTTCGTTTAAGGCCACGTTAAAAATTTTATGTTTTCTAAGAATGTTAATTTCAACATTTTGATGTTTTGATTATAATATGCTTATATAATAATCTCGTTATTAAAGTTTAATTCATTTATGTAAGTAATCATCGCCTCCTCTTTTAAATTAAAAACCAAGATTTATTCGTGTTGCTTTCCGTTAATTGTCAAGTGTCAACACTAGTTATTTTATAAATATGATTTTTAAAGTGTACTGCAATAATATTACAGTGAATATTTGTTGCAATGTACCTGTTTCATTAGATTTTAAACATTCATCACACTTATTTTTAACTAAAACGACTGTTAAAGATTGCATGTTAATAATTGTATGCATATAGGTATATATATTTTTAACATTTTTTAAAGTGTTATTCGTACACTTAGGAAGTTTATACGTTTTCTAAATATGTATTTTTGTATGTATTAATGCTTTTTTATTTTTGAATTTTAATACATTTTATTCCAATACTTTCGGTATTTTTTTTATATCTTTAAACGTTTCGGGCGGAGTTGGTAGACAACCTAGTTATACGCTTATTGTAGACATTTTTTAACGGAATACCAAGCCTAACATTTTGTTACAAAAAATCTATTTAAATATAAATTGCCATGAGGATTAAATGTTAAACTGTCTCATATATAATTAGACTTTACATTAAATATATGAAAATATATTTATAATTAAAAATATCATTAAATAAACAACTATTTTAGTTTACATTTCGTTATTGTTATGATATGGTCTTGTACTTTACATTCACATAATCCTATTTGTCATTTCCATGTGAATTAACACTTAGTCATATGCAAATGACAAGCCGTTATTGGGTATAACATGTTTGGCCACCCGTGACATGTTATCGTCGGATATTTGTTCTATAATAAATAAACCTTAGGTATACAAATCTAGATTCGTATGCAATAAGGTATACAAGTCTAGTCTGGTGTACTATTTTATAAGTTACAAAGTGGTCATTGTTCTTAATTGATATATAAAAATAATCACATACACTATCTTTGGTGATCTGTGCTGGCTGCCAGAACCACAATTTTTGTGATATCTCTCTCCACTCTAAACTCTACGTTACTCTTAAGATATGCTATACTTTTGAACTCTAGTTTACGTACTAATCTTTTACAGTGCCTTTATATTTTGTTTACTTTCTCTTGTCAGTTATTAATATTGTCAGTTAGTAAGGAGCCTCTTGTCAGTTATTAATATTGGTAAGTTTTATTTTATGGCGGAGTGATTTTAAGGCAAGAACACTATGTTTTACCCGTGCATTTGAATAGGTACATTATTAATTTCGATTTGAAAACATTATTTACAAGGAGTTGTCTTCTTTCTTGTATAATGTCTTTGTATCATTGTTCTGTGTCAATGCTTTTTTCGTGTCTTGTCAATTGTATTTTATATCTCTAGTGAATGCCTAGAAACATGATAAATGTATTGTTGTTACTTAATAATTAATTTGTACACTATATAAAAACATAAAAATATTATATTGCAAAAACATTTTTTGCACGCCGCACGTCGTTACGTTCAACCTATGATTCCAACCCCCGTTTCATTTAAATCGTCCAAGCGCTATAACCACTATACCATACGTTCTACATGTGGCTACACGTCTAAAATCTTATAGGCTTACTATGGTAAATTATGATTTATTTTTGTTTTCAGCATCTCTGTAGAGATTTTTTTACAAATATCTGCTACTTAAAAGATTATTTCAACGAACAATCTTTTAATTTTGAACAATGTTTATAGTTTGTTTGTTTTTTATAGTTTTATACGTTTTCTAAAAGTGTTTGTATATCCTAAGTGTGTGAATAATACTTTAAAAATGTTATAATATTGCAAATTTTATATATTTTTGTAAAAACTTTTCTCCGCAGTATATTGTCGTAGTATTTATTTTTATAATTGGAGTTTGCTTCTACTGTTATGTCAACAAGCTATCGTAGCAGTTGAACATTATATACCTCGTACTTATTGTGTATTTTTATTTAAACAAAATTTTCAGCTCGGCTATTTTTTGTGTACATTAGGCGAGTGTTTTTATAAACGTTAATTGAAGCGGAAAATGTATGGGAGGTTGGTGGAGCTGTAAACTACATTTTCATACTAAGCACTTTTCTTAATGCGCCTCGCTACTCTCGTCTCCAGTTTCACGAGAGCTTTTGGATTAAGCTTGTTATACTTGGCTAACTACGGCCACGTGTGAGAAACTTTAACTTTAAATGTAACTAATTTATAGCTTAAATTCTCAATATTATCTGAAGATTACCATTAATTTATGGAGGGTTTAAATTATATTATGGCACACTAAATATTAAATATAGACATATAATATGCTATATTGAATGGGAAATTACACCAATTTCATACATACAAAGAGAATAATAGATAGCCAAAGTGTTTGATCAAACATCATCATAAACTACTATTATATGCATAAAGTTATCTGCATTTGTTGATTATTAATAAAATCGATATCATCAATGCGCATTATATATAAGCGGTTTGAATTGTTTTATGAAATAGATTTAATATCGTTGTGATATAGACATAGCCAAAATATATATAAGTACATCCACTTTCGTTATATGAATTGTAAAGTTCCCAATTATATATTTTAAACTTTTTTATCTAATTTTTATTATTTATTCTATAATTTTAATGTTGTATTCAGGTTCAGGAAAATCCTACACGATGATGGGTGCGCCCGGCCCTAATGAAGGTGGCATTATACCGCGCCTGTGCGATGCGCTGTTCGAAAGAATTGCTGTCCAACAGTCACCACCTGCGCTTACATACAAGGTAATATAACATCAGGTCCAATATTGTACATATATAATCTGTTTTATTTTCAAAAGCATATGTTTTTTTTTCTCTAAATAACTATTCTATATGTTAATTAGCATTTTTGAACGTTATAATCTAAATTAAAGTAATAAATTATATAATCGATTATATTATAAAACCAAAAAGATATTTATTTATGGACGGATGAATGGATAAGATTCAAAGACTTAAGACATGAAAGAAGCGTATGAACTGATGAATTCACAGGAATCGTACCTGAGCAAAATTGGTTCGTTAGTGGCGCTTTAGTCGACTTTTTCTACTTTGAATATATGTTGACCTACTTGTACTACATGCATGTAAGTCGTCTCGCAAGGCTTTCTGTAGTTATGTTCTCTTATCACTTACTGCTAAATACGGAACTTCCTGTATAATCAGTTTTTGTTTTTTGAACTATTCACATTCTCGTGTTTTACTTTATTTTTTAGATGCTTTTTTAACATTTTAATATTTAAGTTATATGTGTATCCTTAAATAAAATAAAGTGGTGGTATATTGCGATTAAATTACTCTAAATTGTAGATTCTATACAAGGAATAAAGTGGCCTAGTTTAATATTACAGAAATCAAATGAGAACACTCAATAACTCTTCATAATTCAAATTAATTGTTGCATTTAATAATTTAACAATACGTCAATCAAATTTAGTGCTTAAAGCACTAAATTTGATTAAAGTATTAAAACCTTTGTTTAACTTTGGTCAAATTGTTATTGATATACCTACTATCAGTCTGACGTACATACAAAGAAACTAATCTACTTGAGATGATTTGAAAGAACCCATCTAGATGTATACAAAGTAAAATTAGCCAAACAAAATGTGAAGAACAAACATAGGTATCTTTATGTTTCATGGATATTTATTATTAAAAAATATAACTTGTACATGACAACTAACCAAGTCTAAGCTTTCTTTCCGCAGCTTTTGAGTAAATAATTTGTTTTCTTATAAATGGATTTGGAAAATCCAGAACTCGGCACTCATTTACAACTCTATTCTGTTATCGGCAATGACGACAACCACGCATACTCTTAATATTTAGTTACTCTTGGATGGGATATTTATAAATAATAATTCGAATTTCCATTCTAATGAGTTTAAACCTTTAAACAATTTTAATATAAAACTATTTTAACCGCATTGATCGTGTATGTGTATTTGAAAATGTATTAGGAAACCTAAAGTTTGGAACACTTAACAGTAGCCCACGGTCTACCTGTATAACAAACAGGACTAGTCCATTTTAAATAGTTTCATTTTAAAATGTGTAAAAATTGTAATGCCAAAAGCGAACCTCTTATTGCATTAAGTAATTTCCAAAAAGATAAAGAATCAGTTTCACAAGTCTACTTGATCTGTCCAGGTGGAGGTGTCGTATATGGAGATCTACAACGAGCGAGTGCACGATTTGCTAGATCCGGAGACCACGCGACGATCATTGCGCGTCCGTGAGCACGTCGTGTTGGGGCCATATGTGGACGGCCTGTCACAACTTGCAGTCACTTCGTTTCAGGTAATTGTGTCTTTGTGATACACACTCATCTTGTAATACATATATATATATATATAGGTATATTATTAGAATCAAATCTCTTTTTGCCTTAATTTTAAAAGTTAACGAGACGACGGTTAGAATGTAGATTTTTTTTCTGTAAATTTACATTTATTCTGTATATTTATGTGATTACTTTCACATAAATATTAATAATGACTACATTAACTTAAAGTATAACGTTATGATAACATGATGTATAAACGTTATATAAAACGCAATGAAAATAGTTCTGAACACTTTTCTCGGCCGGTACTTGCAAACAAGAAAGAGCCAAAGGTCCGATGATAGTGCAGTAATAAAATTCGATGTAATGACGACAAACCAACGGTATCCTTTTGAATTTATCCCTGACAGCTATTACGGGGTCCGTGATAATCTTATATCTTGTTAAATGAAAGGTCACGAAGTCTTTGAGACCTCGATAACAATCCTTTGTCGTTATTTAAGACCTGGGCTAGATTCATAAATAAAAATTACAGTAATCTTAATTTATAATGCAGTTTATCTTGTTCTATTTTTTTATATAATTATTTTTTGCTAGTTGTCTAGTAATTTGTTTCTTTACTCTTGCATATTTAAGAATCCCTTGAAAAGTTGCAAATATTTTCAACGGTTTGCTCAATTACAAACTCCAAAAGTATTTAAGAGTTCACAAATGCTGCCTAACAAAGAGAAAAATGGACACAATTTTGTTTACGTAAAATTAAGTCAAATTAATAGAATCGTAGAATTAATTTAAAAGACGAAACAGAATGTTTCATTTATGTAATATTCTATAGGGAATTGGCGGGTAAAT
Source organism: Podotricha telesiphe (assembly GCA_038994665.1). Lineage (NCBI taxonomy): Eukaryota > Metazoa > Arthropoda > Insecta > Lepidoptera > Nymphalidae > Podotricha > Podotricha telesiphe. The sequence goes on along the minus strand of JAOYRR010000108.1, from coordinate 149,751 downwards.
ATAGGTAAATATTGTTTGGGGCATCAAAAATTGGACCGTAAATGAAATCGTCGGTTCTAGAAAATTGCCCATTCTGACAGCTTCATTACGCTTAGTTGAAGCTCGAGGGCTTAACGGTATCCATTATTTCTTTCAATTCGTTTTGAACACCCTTCAGGCCAACAGTTTTCCTTTGAAATTGTTTAATTTTGCTAGTTGTAAATACTTCGGGTTTTGGTTTAGCGCTTTATTACCTTTCATTTAATTTAATCCGATCTTTTCTGTTTTTATTGTAAAATGATGTATACCAATTTTGTGATAAATTTAAATATAAATTTTAATTCTTGTATTCCTAATTTTAATTTTTCTTGTATCTGTATTTAATTTTTTTATTAAAAAAAACTCAATATTGTTCATAATGTGAATTATTTACTTACTCCGTTAAATTCAATCGTTACCGGCTGACTCGTCTCCAAGGTGTACGTTTGTTCAGCATCAGGTGTTGTGCTCTAATCACCTTAATCAAATTTTCTTATAAACTTAGCTAACGGTATTTCGTTATCTCTTGATTGGACAATTTTGCAATGTCAAATATGAATGAAATGTTTCTATTCTATGTTTATTTAATTACATGATAGTTAATATAATAATAGTTAACTCTTGATTGTAGGTGAAAAGCTTACTTTCTTTAATTTCAATATTAATTTAATTACAATATATTTTTACACATCTGTGGTATTTGCGGTAAAATGCATTCAGAGATACAAAATTCGGTTTTATACTTTCCGTCCAAATCTAGATCTTGCGTGTCATGTGACGGGAAATTCAATAATAGAGCATATATCATTGTTAATAATACATATCGTATCTACTGACTTAAATAAGAGTCATTCCAATCTACAAAGCCTAAGACTTATGTTGTTGATTTATCAAATAAAATTACAATACTTCATTTTTGTTACAACGTTTAATTTTATTGTGTAATAAAATGAATTCTGTGTAAAATTCTTTTTGAACGTGAATTGCCTTTATTATGGCTATTTGCGGTAACCTTACTTAATCCATTAGGGCAATTCTAGCACAAGAATTGCCCTAATGGCTCGTTCTCCATCTTTACACATTTCTTTTATATCCAACATGTAACGCCGCGCAATGTCTATATGGATTATAGAAATTGATATTACACCGTACATTACACCGCAAATGCCTTGAGTAAGATTCGAAGCTACATCCGAATTTGCGAACCAACAGACAAACTCTGCCATTGGCGCAATATTGCTCATAATGCCTTTATGATGGATTGGCCAGTGTTACCAGTGGTAGATAGGCAAATGCAATACAAGACAGCTGAAAATCTAACATTTTCACGAGGAAAAGTAACATTACTACTACTAATATTTATGAAAACATTTTGTCTTTTATTTTTTTGTTTAATTTACAAAAAAATATTTTGGTTAGTTTTTTTTTGCAACACTCACATATAAGTGACTTGTACCGAATTTACCGAATACTGCTATGAAAAATCGTACGAACGGATATTTTTAATTTGCTTTCATATTATCTTACACTAATTTGGATCATTAAAATGGAAACTATTTGTAAAACTTAATTAACACTATATTAAATTTCAATAGGCTTTTAATTAGATGAATGTAGCTTTTACGCGTGTGTTAAATAAAATGTAAAATAAATGTAGCCGTTTAAATTAACAGTACCGATTAATTTGTTCACCTCACTCGATTTATATAGAACGTAAGCAGACACTGGTCCCTTTACAAATTGAACATCGAAATTAATTTGTATTTGGCCATTAAAATAAATGATGCCATTGAGGCTATTTTGAAAAACGATTTGTCGCGTCCATTATAAATTTAATAGAATGTCTAGTGAAATTGTACGATGGTAAAAAAAAAAACGGTACGCAAATAAACAGTTACATCCGTATAAAACCGCAGATTAACAACGAAAGTGAATAAATAAGGTTACGTTACGTTCTACTGAATAAGTTAATTTTTATTTGAATTTATTTAAAGTCTCAACAAATGTATATATACCGTTTTTGTTATAACAGTTAAAACATTTTCATACAGAAATGTCGTATTTTATGTATTATAAACTTTAATATATATTTTTATAAAGGACATGGAATGGAATTTGAAACTGACCATTTTGATATATGTATATCTATATGATATATGTATGTTTAATAAATTATATATTTTTCAATATTTTACAATATTTGTATATTAGTTATGGTATAAATAAAAATAAAACTATTAAATTGTTTATATTGTGTTAAAAAATCAAATAAGTTTTTTTTTACATTTAATTAAGCTAATTTCATTTCAGTTGTTTATTTTTGACGCGGGCGCTTCGAACGTGCCAGTAGAGTACAAGACACTTAGTCACAAGTCTTTATAATAATGAGAATGATAATGCCACGCCACGAATGAATTTGGAAAACCAAAGTTCTTTTAAGCAATAGACTATATTTTTGGTCACGACATCCAATAAATGATAATGAATTTTTTTGGCTTTATGAAAATATATTTTCTTTTAAATTTAAAGTACCTACGCAACGAGCGAAATATGCTGGAAGATAGTATTTTAATATTATGGAGCCTCTTATTAGAAACTGGCCGACATAGGAACGTGCCCCGTTCCAGTTCACTCAGCTTGTTAAAACTTTGTAGTACTAAATTAAAGGCTGTTGTGTACTTTTATTTATGCACTGCAAATTTTTAACTAATTATTCCATCATACAGCTGTTTATATAATAAGCCACAGCTGTTTATATAATAAATACTTATACGATAGAGCTTATATATTTAACGCATAGGTAATTCACTTGTACGCTAATCACATTCACTTTAAAAAATTGTTGTTTTTTTTTTAATTATTAGATATACAAAATTGTTTAATAATTAGAATTTTCTTATTTTGAACAAAACGAACCAACCGTCCATTCTTATTACTTAATCTCGGCGCTTAAACTTTAGAATTGGAAAATGGATTCTATCTCAATTTCATTGCTGACTCCCGTACGGACTGTAGATTGAACTTTGTAAACCGCTTTCAAAGTGTTTCACTGTTCTTATCGAATGTTTGTATAGATTTTGTCGAAACATTTAAAGCTAAAAGGAGCGTAAATACTTGACTTACTTTCGATGAAATTAACATTGGAGAGCCTTACAGTTTTGAACATAAATTGCTTATAATAAATATTTTAAAGGCCATTGTAGCATAGTGGGGCACTGCGTCTGACTGTAAATGAGCTCCCGCTAAGACAAAGCGCGACGTTGAGTTTGTCCACTCCACAAGCAATGTCTTTAATTAGTGAGTCTTTTGATACTAGGCTTTATCTATCTACCCTAGTATGTAGGAAAAAACGTGGAGCTGTAATCTATGCAAATAAATAAAATTGGAGTGTCTGTTTTTAATATTATATAGCCGCTTTTTGCTAAATGCATATGTATGTATGTATACACGGTACATATACCATAATAACATTTTTCTCTGTCCGTCTGTTTGTCTATTTGTTCCCGCTGATCTCTAGAATGGCAGAGCTTTTGACGGGACTTTCAGTGGCAGATAGTTAATGTAATTAAGAGTAACTCATGCTTGTTTTATTTTAGAACTCCACGAAGACAAAGTCGCAGACAAGGCTAGTGACCAAATATAATTTCAAGTAAAATATTTAAGCGTAGGTGTATTAATTATTGTTCATATCATAAACGAGTAAATATATATATAAGCAGTGGAAAATACCTTGTTTAATTTTTTAAAAACTGCTGATGATTATGATTATAAATTAACTGTTTATCTCATAACCTTGATTCAACTTCCTTTTATAGATAACAAGTAAACACAATAGATGAGCAAACTTGGTGAAAGTGCTGTCGCTATCGATTATACAGCTGGCCGTGTCTAGGACACTTCTCCTGACCTATTTCCTGTAACCGGATACAGTTTATTCACTGAACCATTCAAGAAACTCTATTATATACAAGTAATATGAATTGAAATTTAAGGTTACTTAATAAATCGTTTATAATACTCTCATTCACGCTCATTAACACGTTAATGTGGTCGCATTTGAATATGTACAGCGTCATGGTTTCTCCCGCATAGCATAGGTAGTCAGAGAGAACCTAGTGTTCCGTTTCCACTTGGCGTGTTGAGTGCCGAAACTCAACGCCGCGCTTTGTGTTACCAAAGCAAAGAAATGAAAAAATCAAACCGACTGGGAATCAAACCCACGACCAATCGTGTTTACAGTCTGGTCAATTGAACTAAGAATTGTTATTTACTTAATTTATATTAGTCACAAGCTAGATAGGTCTTGGTGTCAAGATACCTCGTCTCCACTTTACAGTTACAGTTCGAGACATTGCATGTCAAGCGAAACGACTCAACGCCGCGAGTGTCGAAATTTAACGCCGCTGGGAATGTGCGCTTTTATCTAGAGTTGTGTGCGATTAGTTCTAATATCCTTGTGACACAGTTTCCATATATTAAATATTAATCCACAATTTTCTATTGTCCATATTTTCGTAACATAAGAAATTATGTTCTCTTATATCGTTTATTTCATATAAAAGGGTGGGGCTATATAGTATGTAACTAATAATATAATACCTTTCGATATATTTATATCTAGTTCAGCTTGGTAACTAAATAATCGTCTAAATATTTCAACTACTGACATATTAGAATATAGCTGAATAAAAGAAGTTGTGCGACATTTCTACAATGTACAGGTACATAAAATATGTGTAGGATAAAGCTGTATATCAAAATTGCTTTCAAACTATACATAAGTTACAAGAAAAGAATGAGCCGGCAGTTAGTTACTTGGTCTGAATGAGATTTTGATTTATGTTTCATCTTGATATTACGCAAGGAAGGTAAAGTTGTTTTGTACTTTACCGCACCTATATGGATTACTATTTTAAATGGGAGTTGTCATATTTAGAGTTTTTCTTTGTATTGTACTACGCTTATATTATAATATTAGCTGTACCCGCGAATTCGACATTATTACATCAGCTATCTGCCAGTGAAAGTCCCGTCAAAATCGGTGCAGCTGTTCCAGATTAGCCGGAAGAAACAGACAAAAATTGTAAAATCAAATATTTTGGTTCATGTACGGTATATAACATACATGCATTTTGTAAAAAGTCGTTATTTTTTAATATTACAAACAGACACTTATTATTATTTCAAACTTCATTCTCATTATATTGAAACATATTAATTCTGAATAAATACGTAGGTATATAAATTGCATAAAATGGAAAAGTTAGAATAGTTCATACATTACGAATATTGGAAATATAATGTGTTCATTAGTGAAACATTATATTCCTCGGTGAAACCTCTCCGTATATACTTGCCTCCAAGTCAAAAGCATAACTTTATTTCCCATTAGAACTCCGTCCAAGCGACTCGTACCTACTGACTGAAAAGATCTTAGATCTAACTTAGTTTGGAACTTTATTGAATATGTAAGGAATTCAAATGAATGTGGGAAATAAAGTTAGATACTATTACATATTTTACATACTTAGTAATAAAATACTTCTTATAGATAAAAATGTTAAAAAGTACTAATTTTGAACTAAAATAAGGTAAATTGGAACTGTTATATTAAAAATTGTTTCGTAATAGTGTTTCACAAATAAATGTTTTAATTATACAGATCTCTTGTTCCATTTGCGATAAAATGTCACAAATAGCCCACAGTGCTTAATTGCTTTCGGTTAGACATTGTTCTTTGAATAGGTTGATAATTATGACAGTTTCAATATACAAAAGGAATTATTTGCAAACGACTCATATTTATTACCGCCTCATATTTTAAATACTTTTTATTTGTCTAGATTATGTAAATTGTTATAAATGATTTAATTTTTAAATAACGCGAGTGAGTGCTTCTTACAGGTGAGGCACTATGATCCATTTTGTTATGATCGATGATGCGGTAATTGATTAGTAGAAGTGAAAGTTAGATGTATTTTGCTTTTATCTCTTCGCGTCTTCCGCATATTATTGTACAGATATCTAGATAATGTTAGCTGGTGAAATTCAATGAAGCAATTTTAACAATTGTGTAAGATTTAAGCCCACAATCGTCGCTTAGACTAGACGATAATATGAATATATTAAAGTAAATGTCTTTCTTTAATAATTTACAATTAATAAAACAACAAATATTAAAATAGAATACCAGAAATTGTCAAATGCAGAATATTATTTTAGTTAGCAAAAGAACGATCGATTGCTATAGGCGCTCTCGTCGTGACTCAGAGGGAGACAAGGAGATAAATTATATGCCTAGTCTACTTAACCTACAATACCCAGAGGTGGCTGTGTCAAACACCAAGAAGCCACTGATGATAACGTTAAATAAATCTGTTTTAAGGATTTTTATTTTTAATCTATTTTATTTACATTTATATTTTATGATCAGATTTATGGCATAAGGTTTATAGCGCGTTCGCAGTTATTATATTTCTATGTAAAAAAAAACCCATAAGTAATATTCGAAAACAAATATTTTATTATGTACATGTTGATTTTATGATTAGGAGAGTAGAAGAATAGACATGATGAAGGCTTAGAAAATGTAGGCTTCATGTTTTATAGCATTGCAATTGCTCCGCAGGACATCGACAATCTAATGACAGAAGGCAATAAATCAAGAACCGTTGCAGCCACTAATATGAACAGTGAATCGTCGCGGTCGCACGCCGTGTTCAGCGTTGTGTTGACTCAGACATTATGCGACGCAGCCACCGGCGTCACTGGGGAGAAAGTGGCGAGGCTGTCACTTGTCGATCTCGCAGGATCGGAGAGGGCGGTCAAAACTGGCGCTGTTGGCGATAGACTCAAGGAGGGGTCCAATATAAATAAGTAAGTTCGTTTTTTTTTTGTACAAACATCGAATTGGCGGTAGTCGTGATATTGAAGAAACTTTGATTGGTTAAGTTAAATATTGGAAATGGAAGAGTATTTTTATGTGGGGTGAAATATACTCGTAAATATAGTATATTGTTAGTCATACAAAACGCATTAATAAATATTTTAATTATATTTTTTCTCACAGGTCCCTTACAACACTAGGTCTCGTAATATCAAAACTAGCCGATCAATCTTCAGGCAAAAACAACAAAGACAAATTCGTGCCGTACAGAGATTCAGTTTTGACATGGTTACTAAAGGACAACCTTGGTGGCAACAGCAAAACGGTTATGGTAAATATTTTTACATGCTTAATTATTACATTTCACTGACTCACAATCACATTTGCATATGCATTACCTAGAAAACTTCCTTTTGAAGTTTATTGAGGAGTGCTCAAATAGGAACACCATTGTGTAGATACTAATTGACATTTGCTGCAACTATACCTATTCCATGCAATCAATTGATACATTTCACTTTTGCGTTAGAAAATAATTGATAAAACTCACAAATACAAAACTCACTTTGTTGTTTATTTTTTTTTGCCGGTGTTCTGTGAAATAATATATATTTTTTTATCTAATTTGATTTTGTAATACGCTTTTACGCTTCTTACAGCTTATTTTTGTTGCTAACAACAAATATTTAATAAATAACAAATAACATTCTGTTTCGCCAAACGATTGTTCTTAGAATTATTTTTTGGGGTAGCAGAAATTTGTAATAATCTCTCTACAGAGATGCTAACAAGAAAATAAATAAACATATTGATGATTTAAATTAGTAATAATTAAAATAAAAAAATATTTTTTTAGCTAGACTAAAACTTGTGGTACGTTTCAGATAAAATATTTTTTGCAAAAAACCCATCTAATAAACAATAGCGTCAATTTTCAGAGAATGTTGTTGAGAATGTTTATTACGTAAAGTAATCGTCAAATACACCTGTTTTCGGTTCTATCAATTTCATCAATTACACATACATTCCAGTATTGGTACTTTTCTTCCATATATTTAGAGATATAAATTCTGATGCAAAGCAGGTGTTGGAGCGACACTACGTTAGGACGTTCACCTTATAAGATTAACACCTGCCTGTATCGAATGTACCTATTCTAAAAGTTAGCTTTAGAATTTATCTGTTTTATCTTTTAACTCTGGTTTTTTTTTTCTTTAACATGTTAATAAAATAATAAAAAAAACCACTTACAATATGGCTTAGTTAACGGAATAGCCTAAATACTATAACTCAATACTTACTGTAAGCGAGATGATTGTAGGTTCGATTTCCATTCGGAGGAATGATTTGCAACTCCAAGCGCCGCGTTGAGTTGTTTCTCTCAGCAAGCAACGGTCAAAGTCGAGTGCAAAGTTGAGGAAAGACTGACTTGACACTAGAGTTTTTTCTTTCTATCCTGATATGCCGAATATATATATATGTATATAAATGATTTATCAGGTGGCAACAGTTTCACCGGCGGCGGACAATTTCGAAGAGACACTATCCACTCTGCGGTACGCGGACCGCGCCAAGCGAATAGTGAACCACGCAGTCGTCAACGAGGATCCCAACGCGAGGATTATTCGAGAACTGCGACAGGAGGTCGAAGCTCTTAAGGAGATGCTTAAGCATGCCACTGTGAGTGTTTTACTGTAATTATTTTTAATATTTGTAAAAAATATGTACAAAGTGGAAAAGTATACCTTGTAAATTAATAGGATTTTTTTTTCTCACGTTATTTTCTCGCATACTGTTTCGTAGTCCCAATGCATATGAGTAATTACTCACATTAGGCATACATTTGTGAGTTCAATCTTTTTTGCTTTAAATAATAACAAAAAGTGACATATAAAGAAACTGAAAGCGGGAAACGTAAGTGTATACAAAATTTTGTTGTCTACTCTACAAAATATCTAAAACATAAATCTCATAAAAAAATTAAAGTACATCTATTATCATGAAATGAAATTGTTATTTCTATTCTTTTGTTTGAGAAACCTTTAGGGCCAATTCAATTAAGTTACGACAACTACATTGTTATATAAACTTAGTTTCTCTCTCGTCTTTCATTGTGAAGAAGAAATCTTTTTAGTAATGTTTACTTTAAATAACGTTAAGGTTCTAACTTCTTAGAGCTTCGCTTTGTGATATAACTCTTTTGTTTTATTCAAGTTTCAAACGTTAAAAATGTAAAGTTTGTTTAAACTATAGGTTAATCCGCATAAAGCGTAACAAAGCAAGGGCTAAAGTGCTCGAGAAAACACTAATAAGATAAAAGTGTTCGCTTACTCAGTCATAAGTGGCACTTTATCTACTTAAAATGTATTAAGGGCGTCGTCGATGCTCATATATCCTCCATACGTTTTAATCGATGTATCGAGATCGTTTAATGAAATTGGATAATATTACAGTAAACATATTTGTGGACTTTTTAAAAAAAAAACATTCTCAAATATTTTCAGTGTATCTCTTGTATAAAAATTATCAATACTTTATTTAATTGTGACAATTTAACTATTTTAATATTGTTAAAAACCATGTGTATTTTGTACAGCGGGGTAGCGTTGGTTCCGTGATGGTTATGGGTTCGATCCCCAGTCAGGGAATTGTTATATTTCAATTATTTTTATTTCTCACTTTGCTCGTAGCAACGACGACGAAAAACCCGGCGTTTGGGTTCACCACACTCAACGCGTAAATTGCAATGTATCGAAATTGAGAACGAAGTAGGTACATTAGCACTAGGTTTTCTCGACACCATGCTTTACGCAATAGAAGCGTGAATCTGAAAACATAATGTTTTTTTAATTAATATACTTAGTTCAATATAAACAATAGTATTATATATTTATTTGTACATTCGTTTTATCTTTGATATATTTTTTATCTCGTTTGGTTAAATGAAGTGCTCAGTTAGTTACCGTCACCCAACATGCAATGTCCCCACATCATGTTCAGGATCCGTAAAAATTAAAAATCGATTTATTTGGACGAATTTTAATAAGTCAAGAATTAATGAATTATTTTCGAAACATTTATTCGCACACTAAGAACCCCGCTGCGTTCAAATTTTTATACGTTTTCTAAATATGTATTTATTAATGAATTAGTTCTTCGATCACTTCAATATACGTAGCTAGTCAGTTCTTACTTAAATAGGTATAATCGATTCGTTTACCATTTTAACAACATACAAGGCTAACTACCATATCGATTAATACAAATCAATATTATTCTATTTCTTTTCTGTGACCGGTATGATTCTGTTTTTTATAAGACATTATTATTTTGATTATTATATTTTTATTTTTACTAATTAAATAAAATGAACTTGTCAGTATATTAAGGGTCTACGACTAAGGGTCGTCCATATTGAATTATATTTGTGAGATATAATATTAAATTACATTTGTTAAATAATTTTTCTAATCCATCTAATTTGGTTAAAATGCGACGACAGAGTATGTTTGGAAATATTTGATACTTTAGACTACAAGTTTATTACATTTTAAATATGTGATTTGACTATTTTTTTTGTTTTATCAATACTCTTTAAATTTTGTTTTGTTTCTGCTAAAGGGATCTCCTGTAGGCGAAGACGTGCACGAGCAATTGGCACAAAGTGAGCACCTGATGAAGGAAATGTCCCGCACTTGGGATGAAAAACTCGCCGAAACTGGTTAGTATTTACATAAAATAAAGAATTTAGTCTACATTCAATTTGCATAATTAATTAAAATGAACGAATAAAGGACAAAAGGAAAAAAAGGTTGTACCACAACCAAAAAGTATTATGTGATTTTTGTTTAAACTAGCAGGACTTAGACGCTTAGCTTAGGCCATGGACTGTAATCCCGGAAGTGTGCGAGCACCAGCGAGATAGCGACGCAATGTTTGTTTAGTTAATTTTCTTGAAATGTTATAATTTACTGTTTTGTTTTTGTATAAGTTTTGTGTGATATAAGAAATGTTAGCTCTTTTTGTTTATGCTCTTCCTGTACTCAGTCTTAATTCGCCATGGATTAGGGAAGATCCCAATGTTTCACTTCTTTGTTGAACTAATTGTGGGTCCAATTTCCACGCGAGCTCTTTCCCGCTTTGGTTCATAATGATCGACCTTCGTTAAAGGAAACAGTTGCTTAACACCTCAGTTTTTATTTAAAGGTTATAAATAAATGGATGAGATCGTTAACAGATATGTACTGATGTGTGTTATATATCGTAAACATTTATTATGTAAATGTTTATAGAACGAATGCTTGTTAAAACTAAATATTTTTATTTAACTAATTGCTATCAAAATCTTTAAGCTTAAATTTGATAAACATTTATAATAAACAGACACTACATACACTTTTTTGCTTATTATTTTTTTATTAATTTGTCATGTATTGTCTCTATCATGTGGAGTATGTAAGTATACTGAACTAACATTGTAATATATTTTACAGGTCGAATACAAAGCGAGAGGCAACACGCTCTCGAAAAGATGGGCATTAGCGTGCAAGCGAGCGGCATTAAAGTGGAGAAGAACAAGTATTACCTTGTAAATCTCAATGCGGATCCCTCGCTCAATGAGCTTCTTGTGTATTATTTGAAGGTACAGTGTAGACTGCACTGGTATTGTCCAACGTATTGTTATCGCAAAATGTGTATTTTACTTTTTTAATACCATTATTCTTAGTTTCTTATTTCTTATATAAATTTCGTTTAAAGGTTTTTTATAAAGTTTAACTTGATTTTTCGATTGTCTTGCAAAGTTATTTGACCCATTTTAAAATTGAGACAAACTTTTCATAATTGAAAACAAGTATAGTAAAAGTTCTCCTTGATTAAATTTGAATTTTAAGTTTCCCTTGATTGTGCACGTTTGGCTTAGTTTGGCCATTTGCGCCTTGGTCTAGTGTCGAGTTTCAACAAACTGAGTAACGCGCAAACTTTCGCTTACGTAGAGACTTTCAGTGATTTGCGGTTTCATTCAAGTTACTACAATTATTTAGACATGTAGTATACTTCTAAATTTTGTTAATTTATCTATACATATATTGAAAATGTAAGTGATTTATATGTCTGTACATGGAAGATATATGAAAACAAATATTATTAAGAGCGTTTATTAATCTAATAGAACCCCTAACAATGATTAAAAATCATTATATCATAAAAATCATTTTCATTTCTGTTTGTCTGTTTATCTGTTTGTTTATGCACGCTTATCTTAGAAACGGCTAAGCCGATTTATATGCAATTTTGACTGTTGTATTGTGATAAGCTTCCCTTAACGTTTAGAGTTTTATTTTATTTCTATCCGTTCATAAACAAAAAAGTTTCAATCATTTAAATTGTAAATTTATCTGGTTGCTTATGGTTGAAGGTTCGATTATCGCTCTACGAAATGTACATATTATTTATTTATTATTGTTTTCTTATTAATTTGACAAGAAATTCACTAAGTTTTCTTTCGATAAACTATATACGATTACCTTGGAGGTACATGAAACTGTATAAGGTATACTTTATCTATAATAAGATTCTGATTGAAGATTACTGTTACAATTTTATACAAATTACGATCGACATTAAGACTAATAAGTATTTATATGTAAAATTCCATTTGACAGGAAAGAACGCTAGTGGGGGCAGACAGCGAGGCCGACATCCAGCTGTCCGGCCTCGGCATCCACCCGCAGCACTGCCTGCTCGTGGTGGAGGGCGGAGGCCTGCGCATGGAGCCCCTCAACGGCGCGCGCTGCTTCGTCAACGGCACCCCCGTGGTGTCGGGCGTGCGGCTGGGACACGCCGACAGGATCCTGTGGGGCAACCACCACTTCTTTAGAGTGAACTGTCCCAAGGAGACCGGTGAGTTTGGAAGTATGTGTTACTTTCTAATGTAGAGAAAAGGGAAATTTCATTTTGAATATTTGTTATTTTTATAAACATTTGCTTATATTTTGTGTTATTCGTCAGGGATAGTGTCATTTTAGTGATTCATTCTCTGTAACGTATTTCCTGGGAACTGTACGGGTCGTGTTGATCGCCCTCCTCGATCGGTACCGCAACCATTGGATGCGACACTTCTGGCTCAACCCTCGAGCAGGAGTCACTCACTAGGCTAATTAGTCATTTGTTTTTTGTCATATCTTATATTAATAAATCGTTTTTTTTTGCGCCTCTCGGACTCGCTCATGTTAACTCGCTTAAAACAATTTTATTGATATTCTAAACATGTAGCGGCTGCCGCATCGGAGCCCCAAACGCCGGCGCAGCCTATAGACTACAACTTCGCGCGAGACGAGATCATGCTCAACGAGCTCAGCAACGACCCCATTCAGACTGCCATCTCGCGCTTGGAGAAGCAGCACGAGGAAGACAAACAGGGTGACTCATTATTCTCATCCATTATTATTGTATTACAAATAAACATACACATGTGATTCCTATGAAATATTTGTTTATTTTATCTTTAACAAACTGTATGAATAATATATTGATTTATATATCAATATCATGCGTTAAAAGTTATACATACTGTATGTACAATTGAAATGTAGCGACTAAAATGAATATTTAATGTAATTATATTTTGCAGTGGCCTTGGAAAAACAAAGACAAGAATACGAGAGGCAGTTCCAACAGTTGAGAAATATTCTGTCGCCGTCTACGCCGTACGCGCCTTACGCCTACGATCCTTTGAAATTGGGTATGTTATTGGGAAATTATTATTATATATTGTTAGTGATATATTTGTTGGATCTTGTTAGTATTGTAACAAATGAAGATCTAGCAAATATAGTTTTATGTACTTTTAGTCTAATTGAGTGGTGGACTGAGAAAATATTGTAAAAAATCTCAAAATAAGCAAAAAGAGCTCATAATATACTGTAGTATACTCGTATTTTATGAATCTAACTTGGAACGTGTTTTTATTATTTATGTATAGAAATGTGGCCAGGTGTTGGCTATTGTAAATTTAGAAAGGTCGTTCGCAGGCAAGATGACGGCGTGCACGCCCACGACGGCGGCGCGCGTGGAGCGCTGGGCGGCGGAGCGCGACGACACGTTCAAGCGCTCGCTGGGGCGCCTCAAGGCCGACATCCTGCGCGCCAACGCGCTCGTGCAGGAGGCCAACTTCCTGGCCGAGGAGATGCACCGCAACACGCGCTTCAGTGTCACGCTGCAGATACCGCCGCAGAACCTCAGCCCCAACCGAAAGGCACGTGGACCTTCCTTTCTTTTCTATTTTTCACCATTGTTTGCTGAGATATATGATGAGAATACTCAGTTACTTTTGATTGTAATTAATTATTTCTAGTACAAAATGAAAAAGTTATACCAAATTAATTAATTTTTTTGTCAACAGCGTGGGGCATTCGTGTCGGAGCCAGCCATCATGGTGAAGCGGCCGACGCGCGGCGCTCAAGTGTGGTCCATGGAGAAGCTGGAGAACAAGTTGGTGGACATGCGCGACATGTACGACGACTGGCGGCGGCGTCAGCGCGATGACGTCATCGAACATGTGAGCCACGCGCGTCATTTGGTTAATTCTTAAAAAAACCTATAAGTCTAATATTGTTTCGTATGTGGGATGTGTGAAGTGAACCCAAGAGACACTTGCTACTGACTGGTGCTAAGATGCTCAGTTCTCTGTTATTGTCCATTGTGCCATGTGTTGGGGTGGGTGGTGGCATCTAATTTCGGCCTACATATCGGAAAATATATTTTATGAATGTATTTTGTACGTAACTCCCCGAGTACAGATCGATCCGACACTTGTTTTTTTTTTTCTAAATTATAAACTGACAAAGTTCTTTTATGTTTTAGGGTTTTATATATATATTTTTTACACTATATATATATATTATTTTTTTTAGAAAATTGCAGTATTTAAAATTATATTATAAGTAAATATAAAAATGAATATATATTTCAAAAGCTAATAGTTATTAGATTTTTTGCTTATGCTTATTTGAGAATTAGTGAAGGGATTGCTTCATAAATGTTTTATACTAACATATGCACCGTTAATTCTAATGCATATAATAATATATATATAACAACATGTCGTAGTGACTAACGCACCAAAAAAATACGCATTTATTTCCAGGACGCTGTACCGATTGATCCTGAAACACCAACGGTGCGTTTAATATATATACATAGTTCATACATCACATTGTTTTATTAATTATTATTATATTATTTTATTTATTAATATCAATATATGTATATACATATATAAATATATATATATATATGTATATAATAGCACTTCTCACTAATAAGCTTCAGATTAATTGAATATGGTTTTTTTAGAGTTTTCATGTTTTTTTTTTAATGTTTTTTTTATAACAAGACAATATGTTTGTTTAAAGATTATAATTTTCAATCTATTATAATTTATATATGTATTTGTGTCATAAAGTTTAATATTTGCTTTTATTTTTATTTCCTTACAATTGTAGAACACACTGTGTAATTTATTATATATTTTTGAAGGTAAAATATTTATATCTTGAAATATATGTATAACAAATTATTGCAATAGATTTAGTTTTTTTTATAAATCATATTACAGTAGAAAACAAGTGTATTCTATATAGAATACATAGATAATATATATGTATTATCTATGTATTTATTTAAAAATTAACTTTATTATAAAAATAGCTGTTTCCAGAATGAGAATCTACAATTTAGCATGCTTATCTTTTATCACTTATAATCTTTTTTTTATTTATTAACTAAAATATCATGATCAGGGGATCTTAACATCTTCTTTAATATAATATACATAATATAAATAGTAAATTTTTTTTAGGAACAAACCGACAAAGCTCTAGATCCATTCTACGAGTCGCAAGAGAACCACAATTTGATCGGTGTGGCGAATATATTTTTAGAAGCACTGTTTCATGACGTCACATTGGACTACCACACTCCCATTATAAGTCAGCAGGGAGAAGTTGCTGGGAGATTACAGGTTAGTATTTTTTTTATCATTATTCTTTTAACTGAGTGATTATTAGATTTCGCAGGAGGATTTTTAGACGTATCATATGAACAACATCTCGTTTTTAGCACATTTTGTAATAACAGAATAGTATACAATTTAAGAATCCAACTTTGAAGAAACGCAATATTAAAAATATTATATGTAAAATATTTATTAATATAAGAATCTTTGTTTAATGAGCCCATCGTGGCGCAGTCGACAGTATACGCGATGGTGGTGGATTCGATTCCCACTCGGAGGAATGATTACATTTAAATTATTTTTATTTCTCCGCACTGGTGACACCAAAAAAACTACTCCTCCAACAAATTCCTCCACTTAACACGCAATGTCTCAGACTATATCTCTCTTTCTCTTCTCTCTCAGTGGAGAACGGAATGAATTGACACTAGGTATATTTTACTTGATTTTGATTTTGATTATTCGTTTCAGGTGGAAATAAGTCGCGTATCGGGCCAGTTCCCACAAGACCGCATTTGCGAGGCCGCGTCGGACAGCTCGGGCGACATGCGTGAGGACGAAGACCCCTGCGACCCCACCACGCAACAAGTACGTGCTTGCTACATTTTTTTTTAAATCATTAGTCAGGGTTATAATGTTTTATATTTATGAATAGTTTCAGTGTATATCATCCATTAAATTTTTTGAAGCCATCGTGGCACTGTGTGTCAGTCAGCGTCTGAATATAAACGCGATTGATTGTAGTTTCGAGTCCAAGTCGGTGGACTGATAATGTTAAGCTATTTTTGGGGAATTTTCATTTCTCCGTCGCAAATCGTGGCGTTGACTTAAATACTCAAAACACAATGTGGCGAAATTCAAATAGAAGGTGGAGAACGGAGTGTCCTGTCAGTCATTAGTTTCCCTCTGGCTACTTTGTTAAAAAGTTGCCGTCTAAATTTTATTTTTTTATTAATAATATTATATTTTCTACACGTGTTCCACTCCGCCAGGTAACAATCCGCGTGGTCATCAAACAAGCAAGCGGCCTGCCACCGTCGCTGTCCAACTTCGTGTTCTGCCAGTACACGCTGTGGGGCGGCGGCGAGCCCGTGGTGGTGGCGCCGCACGTGAGCGCGGACACGCCCCCCGCGCCCCCCGCCGCCGCCGCGCCGCCCCCCGCCGTCGCGCCCGCGCCGCCCTCGCCCCTCTCCCCGCGACACCAGCTCATGACCTTCAGATTCGATCACAGGAGGGACTTCACTATTGCCTTGACTGAGGAGTTCATTGAGCATTGTGCTGGTGAGTTTATGCTGTTTGTTTAATTTTTAGGGATATGTTTTTTTGTGAAAATTTGCTTACACTTTAAAATTATTTATTGTTAAACGACTTATTTTTAATACAGGAAAGATCGAAACGGCACACCAATTTTTTGAGGTTTTAATAAGTTTATGTAATACTATTTTTATTATTTGCAACAGAGGGTGCGCTGTCCATAGAAGTGTGGGGCCACCGCTCCGCCGGCTTCAGTCGGACGTGCGGCAACTGGGAGGTGGAGCAGCAGCAGCTGGCCAAAGCGCGCTCGCTGGCGGACCGCTGGGCGGAGCTCACGCGCAAGATAGAGCTGTGGGTGGAGATACACGAGCTCAACGACCAGGGCGAATATGCTCCGGTGGAGGTTGGTGTGCCTTCATATGCCGGCCTTTTGTTATGAACTTTAGTTGCATATTGATAACAATGTATTTGTGATATAAAGGTGTCGCCGCGCGCGGACATCGTGACGGGCGGCGTGTACCAGGTGCGGCAGGGGCAGCAGCGCCGCGTGGGCGTGCGCGTGCGTCCCGCCGCCAACTCCGGCACGCTGCCCATCATCTGCCAGCACATCGTCAGCGTGGAGCTGGGCTCCGTCACCGTCAGGTCAATTACTCTCAAATATTCTCCGTTTCCGTTACTTGTCGCCAACCCCTGAGGTTGAAGTGTATCATTTTTTATTTAAATTCAAATAAAAATTAGAGGAAATAATATAAAGCATTTTATATTTTATTTCCACAGGTCGCGGTTACAGAAGCCGTTGGATTCGTATCAAGAAGAAGATTTGGCAGTGCTCCGGGAACGCTGGAGCGACGCGCTCGCTCGGCGCAGGCAACACTTACATGTGCAACTACAGGTATTCATATCAATTAAACATAGCGTTTATACATGTACATAAACAAATTGCATTTTAACATTGTTAATTATTTAAGTGCGACAAACTGTGAAAAGGGGACAAGATTCGTTTCCTATTGCGAAAAAACAATTTTGCCTATATACCTTAAAATCACTTCAAATAGCTATCGTATATTCAAATGCAAATTCTTATATATTTTATATTCAACAATAATTTGCTCTTATTTGTCAGAAACTTGTGAACATGTCTCCGTCAATAAAGAACGAGCGTGACATGGAGCGCGAGCAGTCCCTCGTGGAGCAGTGGGTCTCGCTTACTGAAGAGAGGAATGCTGTAAGTAACGTTCATTTATTATATAAATGGTTGTCATAGCGTGCTTGTTTTATTTAAATATCAAAGACAATAAAAATGATTTGCTATATTTTATGGACAGAAATGGCTTTCTGCAAAAGCGATCAGTTACAATTTTATTATATGTATATTATTTTATTAGTTTAATGTTTGTACTAATTCTAATTACTTATTATAAAATATATTTGATTTCTCAACTCCTTTCCACAAAATAGTAGTAGGAAATGTGTTTCCTTCACATGTTATTAATATAATGATTATACAGGTGCTGGTCCCAAGTCCCGGCAGTCCGATACCAGGCGCGCCCGCCGCGTGGAACCCTCCGTGTGGCATGGAGCAACACATACCCGTGCTCTTCTTGGATTTGAATGGTTCCTATACTTTATATGTTTTATTCGATTGAAACGATTTATTTAGCTTTTATGTATTTGACAGCTTATTCTGTATGACATGATAGAATAAATTATCTATAGAACTGAATAAAATTGAGGTGTCTGCTTGTAATATTAAAATAGCCGCTTTTTACTAAATGCATATTATATATGTATACACGGTACATATATACAACAAAATAACGTTTTTTTACAATGTTTGTTTGTCTGTCGGTTTGTTCCGGCTCATCTCTGAAACGGCTGGATTGATTTTGACGCGACTTTCACTGGCAGATAGCTGATGTAATAAGGAGTAACTTAGGCAAACAAATACATAATATTTTTTCAGGCCAGTCCTAGCAGGTTCTATTATTAGTACTATTTCTCAGCAATTAAACGTATATTATTAATGAATATGTTACACAAGCCTCCAACGAATCGTTTAAAAGGATTTTTTGACAGTACATATTCAATAAGTGATATTAATAGTTGCTTATCTTAAAACATAAAGGAAAACCTTTAATACATGTAATAAAAAATGTGATTTATAAAAATATAGCAAAAGTTGTTAGATGAATATAATAGACTTACGTTCCCGTGGTGTTACCGCGTACAGCTGACGATCTAACGACGCACTCGTCGGGCGAAGAGGTGACCGTCGCGGGCCTCCACTCCATACTGCCGAAGGAACACGGCAACAAGTTCTACGAGCTGCAGATATTGCATCACGACGCCAAAGACGTGTCCGCGGTCGCGTCCTGGGACTCGTCCATACACGACTCGCAGTACCTTAATAGGATTACTGAAGGTAGTGACTGAGATATTATTTTTGAATACAAATATATTGTGCAATATTAGTTTTTATAAATATTGTGATTTCAATAAAATCGGTTTAAAATTGAAATGTAAGAAAGTAAGAAATATTGCATATATTTATTCTGCGTTTTTCATATTGATATTAATTTTATTATATTTTAATATTTACTTCAGTACTTGCTATATCCCTTTTGGCAGGGCAGGCAAATAGAACGTAATGTCAAAACAATCTGTCATTCGAGACATTGCGTATGGAGTGGTGGAATTCAAAGCTCCCCTCAAAAATGATTTAAACAAAATCATACCCCAACTAGGGATCGAACTCTCAACCAACACATTTGCAATCAGGCGCTGTGTCACTGAACCACTAAGGGTCTTTTAATAAATTGATGTATAAGAAGACCGTTGTCATTAATTGCAATATTCCAGCGAACGAGCGAGTCTACCTAATACTGAAGACGACAGTGCGCCTCTCGCACCCCGCGCCCATGGACCTCATTCTGCGCAAACGCCTTGCGCTCAACATATACAAGCGGCAAAGTCTCACGGACCGGATACGGAAGAAGATTGTGCGGTAATATACACGATTTCTTATATTTAAGTAATTAATGTGTTTAGTCATATTACAATAGCGTTTTTTTTTTAATAAATTAAATTAAATACGTAAATATTGATTGTAATTATTTTATGAATAATATGTGCGATGTTATTTGCAACTGAAAATTAAATCGCTTAATATATTGTCTTTTACATATAATCTAATACAAATAATACATGAACTTTAATTTTATGGAAAGATAATAACAGTTTATTTATACAATGACTGCAGAAGCGACCAGCTAACGCAAACGGGTGTTACATACGAGGTGGTCTCCAACATTCCCAAGGCGTCTGAGGAACTAGAAGAAAGGGAGAGCCTCGCGCAGATAGCGGCCACGGGCGAGGAGGCCAGTGCAGCTGATGGCGAAACTTATATTGGTATTCACTGTTTTTGTTGGAGATTATGAGTTTGGTATTCAACTTTGGAATTATATTCTTCTTGGATTTAGACGTTCTTAGTATTTGTTTATATTTAACATATTTTCTTTATCACCTTTGTTTAGATAAAAATATTTAGTATACTCAGAAATTATTTAAATGGCTAGAAATGAGAAATATGTTAGTTTACGTAAAATAACTACTTACAATGCAATATGTTACTTAATAATTTCTATAGTGCATTAAAATTGATCCTATAAATATGATCTCCAGAAAAATACACCCGAGGCGTAAGCGCAGTCGAAAGCATACTGACACTGGACCGCTTGCGACAAAGCGTCGCCGTCAAGGAGCTGGAGCAAGCGCGCGGTCAGCCCATCACCATGCGGAAAACTGCCTCAGTGCCCAACTTCTCACAGGTAACGTATAATCCACCTTATCGTATTGCATTAAGGTCCACTTTACCTCGAAACATCACACGCATAACCGAAATACTTTTGTTGTTCGTGCGACGACACAGAGATATACAGAAGCATAAAGGCCGTACTAAAATATTATTTTGCTCACGAGTTCACAGCTTTGACTATAGACGTGACGTGACGTGACGTGACGTGACGTGACGTGACGGAGTCCGGTGCGAACTGTCGACTCGAAGTGTAGTGACGCCCAGTGTTGTGGTTTTCAGGGAAGTTTCTCACGACGCGACGCGTTACAAAGTATATGCAACGCAACGCAATATGTGGTACGTTTGGTATCGACGTTGCAAGCGCAGGCCGCACTGCCGGGTGCGCGTAGCGTTGCCTCGCGTGGCGTGGTGAGAAAATTGCCCTTTTACGCGTCCGCTTTGACGCTTTGCGCCCCCCTCCCCCCCCCACAACCACCCACCAGGCGTTAATACGTTTACTAAACAGAGAGCCAAGCCTCCAAGAGGCGCGGTTTCGAATCCCGCTGCGTTCAAACTTTTATACGCTTTTTAAGTTAATTTTATTTGGTAAATTCTGTTTTATGTCATTTACATATTTTTTTCAAGTGAACTTGTTTTTTTATTGGCTTGATTTTTTTTGGCTAAATTATTTTGTTCACCATATGAATAAAACAAATAAATACTAATGCAAATATGTAAATAAAACAAATAGAAATGAGATATGCCATTCGACTGATCAACCTGTTCACGCCTGGTATGGAACTTTACACGAGAGCGATTTGAAAGTTCCTAAGGTTGTAATTTTGTCCTTCAAAGAAAATGTTTAAAATTACTAAATGCTTAATATTGCATATATTCATTTCCTTTGAATAATAACAAAATAACAATGTTAGGAACATGCAAATATTGCTCTCCTTTAAAGTAGTGTTATCGCACTTG
Organism: Podotricha telesiphe; assembly: GCA_038994665.1. NCBI lineage: Eukaryota > Metazoa > Arthropoda > Insecta > Lepidoptera > Nymphalidae > Podotricha > Podotricha telesiphe. The sequence goes on along the minus strand of JAOYRR010000108.1, from coordinate 127,806 downwards.
TACCAGTGTATGCAGAACCCGTCGTTATACTCTTGTGCCATAGTACAAGTGCACTCGTGTCCCGACCACGGCTGTCGATGTCGCTTCACACGCGACACTTAATACGAGCGAGCTTACAATACTACCGTTACTACCGTTACTAATCGCTTACTGTCAGCTGGTCCACTGTTTGTTACTAACCAATTAACATTTACATTTTATATACATTTATACGTCTAATCATAATTATTGTGGATTGTTTCGTATATGTCCATGTGTGTCTGTAAGTTTAATGGTGGCGTTATTTTTGCAATGGTTATATATTTTTAAATATTTATTATATTAAATTTAGTACAAATATTTTGCTATTTAAGGAAAGTATTGTTTTTATAATATCATTTAATATTTATTTTGTTCAAAGTAAGTCAATGGCGTGAAAAAGGCGATGGTCATATGTTTATCAGAATAATAATAATAGTAGTTCGTTATTGTTTTTAAATTGCAAGCAAAATTTTCAATTTATAATACAAAAAACATAAAAGACACAGTAATACAAACATAAGACAATTCATTTTGAAACACTACCTACATAAATTTTTGCAATTACAAAGTAGAAAAAAAAGAATTTGTAATATCAAGCGAGTTCATTTATCACAAAACATTACTATACAAATTAGTAATTTTTTTTTTATATAATATTTACATTAATTTTATGTTATAGCTTAATTTTTCTTGCATTTGTTTAATGGTTCTAAATTTCATCGTATACTCCTGTTCAACCATTTTACCCAAAAATAAAATACTAAAATATTTTTTTTATAATATATTAATAATCGGCTTATTAGTATATTTTTTAAATAAAACTACTTTGAACGCTTTTAATTCATGTGATATTTAGTTTTTTTTCTTTGACAATTTCAGTACTACGTACAAATGTTATATTAAAATTTTACTACTGTTGAAAGTAGTATTATTTAAACCATAAAAGAGTCGCGTAAATAAATATAGATAATAATATATAGTAAATAAACTCGCTCGTAAACAAGCTCTAATATATGTTGTGTGGCCACGCACGCGGCGCAGCTGTCACAGGCGCTCGAGACCGCGGCCAAGAACGGAACTAACGTGAGTCGCATGGCCCTACCGCCTCGCTATACTTTGTTGCCTTTCATGTATTGTATATAGAAATCATCTTTATATATTTATATTATTATCACTGTATTATATATATATATATATAATGTGTATAGAAATTGCATTGAATTATATCGCTTTTCGTAAGTCTTTGTTGTTGGATGGTAAATTTTTTTTTTTATTTTGTGATTTATTTCAATGATTTTCTATATATTATGTCACTGTATAACGAATCATATGTGGTCATTGATAAGTGGAATGCTTCATTACTAGTTGTAAATACTCATACGTGTAGTGGTCGCATAGTCAATTTAATCCTGCGATAGGTGTTGTGTTTGTTTGTCCTTGCAATATGTTTTGTTTCTGCGCCGTAAATCTGCATCGTTCATTCTTGTATTTCATGCAAAGGTATAATGGTGTTAATATTATAATCAGGTTTCATAATGACTCCATATAATTTCTTTATTAAATATAAAATGGGATCTGTTTCTTATTTCTACTTCTTACTACTCGAGTCTTAGGCTAATAAGGTGCACAATATACTGCAATAAGAAAGTCTGAATTCTGTCACTTTTTAAATTTTTTCACAATTTATTAAGAAAAACTTTTCACAAATAAACTTACATATGTAAAACACCACCTTCTAGAATTATTTATTGTAAATAAATACAAATGTGGTTATATAAATGAAACTGTTGATACAAACATTGATTTGTCTAGAAAGCTAGTATAAATAAAAAGTACATTAATAAAATGAAAGCATAGTAATTTAGGCGTACGTCTCATACGTCACCGGTTGTTACCAAGTTCAGTTCAGTCCAGTGTTACAGTAAATTGTTGCAATAACAGATCATGCGTCTGGACTCGTCGTTCGAGTCGCTGTCGGGTCTGGGCAGCGGGCGCTCGGGCAGCGTGGCCGACTTGGCGGACGAGACGCCGCGCCGCAGCGCGCACCGGCACTCGTACGCCGCGCCCGCGCACAACGACCCCGACATCGCCACGCCCACTAAACCGTTTGGCCTCGGTGAGTCGCATTTACTATTTTTATACTTTTTTTTTTATAAATTAGCTATAATTATTTGATGTAGAATTAAACCTAATATACGACGTCGAATATAAAATTGTATTTATTGTGTGTAAAATAACAATGTCTTTCTTTTCAGTGCGTAAGCTACAAACGAAACAAATATGCGTTCAATTTGTACAATGTTTTATTATTGTTTTACTCATGCAAATCTTACTGTCACTTTCTATGTCACACTACTTGTTATATGTGCATCCTATATCGACCTATATATCACCTTATATATGTGTAACATACTATATTTTTTTGGTATAAATATTTCATATTTATGTATAAAGTATACAGTATAGCTCGGTTGCGTCTAGTGCACCATGTAGAATAGGAACTAAACTTTCTTAGCGTTTGTCTAAAGACAATACAAAATGCACAATATTATAGCTGGTAAGGGAACTTAGTTTAGAAGGAAACCCAAACTTAGTTTGATATGTTTTAAAACATAAAATGGTTCGAATATTACCTACATACACATTGTATCCACAATACCACATGATTATTTCATAATTTCACTATGTTTTACGTTTTATTCCACATGCTTTGTGGCAATGCTATGCTCCGTACAATCGCTCATCTCCTCTATCGTCATTCCTTCCAATAACATGTTTATCGATATTGTAATATTTATTCAAAATTCGATAAAGATGCGCCATTTCAATCTTTACGGATCATTTATTTGAATAAAACATTTGCAAATTTTTTTTCAAATAATACATCCGATCTCATGTGACAAAATTTTAAACCCAGCTTTAACTAACATTGTTTTTTTTGTTGTATCTTGATTCCTCGCTCCCGACAGGCTCGTTTTTATCAGGTAAAATGACAATGATTCGGAATGGCAACTGTATGGCAAAATTGTTAGACGTATGTTTTGTGCAACATTGGAAATAATGGAATAGTGCTGTAATAAAAAAAATACACACACAATTGAAATAGGTTTATCAAATTTAAAAATTGGCTGTTGAATTGGTTTTTTTAAACTGTCTTGATACTAGTTATTAAACATATTGAGAACATTTAAATGAAACTGGAGGCACTAAATTCAGATAGAAAGCATCCAGCTGGCTTGTGTTGTTTTGTTACCCTTTGTTTGTTTGCGAGTATCTTTTAATTTGCATGGAGCCAGCATGACCTGTAATTAATTCCCTTTCCCACTCACCTTTATTTGCTGGCAAAATGCGGCGAAGTGCTTCGTACTTAGACCACTTTGTAGTAGGATCCTGACCGACTTCACCGTAATGAAATATAACGATATATTTAAAAATAATCATACTTTGTTTGAAACAGCCGCACTGTCTCTCTAATATTGCATATATTTAGGAAATGTAATGACTCTTTCGAGATAGATTAAAAACTTGTGGGGCAGTTCTTTTTTATCTGTGTGAGTAGATAGTAAGTAGTCCTAGATATAAGAAATTGGTTGTAGGTTTTTTGTATGTGTTTGGGTACAAGGTGCATGTCAAATGTAGCGACACGTATTTTGTATAAGTACATCTAAAATGTGAATAGAAAGTATATTTAATAAAACAAAGCATGGACTCTACATAGATAGTGTGATAAATATAGAATTAAATGTGTTTTCAATTAAATTAAGCTGAATTATATTCATGTTTCAAGAAGACTGACCGATTTTGTTATTTAAAAATAATAATTGATACAAGAATTTTTTTTATTAAATAATATATTTCAGAATAATAATAAATTATATAAATTTTCTTATTACTCTTGTTAAAATGGACATCTCATAAATTAAGACCTTTTCCTTATAGCAAGGTTTGTATGACTATTGTATCTGGAAGTAAATCCTGTGTTAGTTCAGTCAATAGTTGTGTAAGAGGGAAAAGGAGAAGTGTGTAGGTTCGCCGATTGATAAGACTTTTAACGTTTCTATTGCAGCTCGACCAACGTTCCTTAACTTGAATTTGAACCTGAACTCACTGCGACTGCAGACGCCAAACAAGTGTACGTGATGTTAAGTCGTAGAATCATTAGAGTGGCTTGTTTCAAAATTTTTTTTATTTGATACTATCATACAATATTTTTTGTTTTTGCTCTTTTTGTACTCGTATACATTAATTTTATACGTATGTTTATATAAAACATATTTAAAAATATGTATATATATATATATATATATATCTAAATGGATTTTTCTACTTTTATTTGAACGTAACGCCCGTGTTTTTGTTTTCTTTTGCTCGTAAGGATCGATTCGTTTACTATTGGCATGAAAATCATTCACGAGTGAGCATGTAATTGGCAATTACCGAAATTTTTTATCATCTGCTCTCGTATTATTGTTATCAGTTGTTTATAATTTTTATTGTGATTACTCTCTATTATTGATTCGTTTTGTTAGCCTGATTATTTGCGGTAGGATCTCATTTGGTTTAGTTCACTATGTAAATCTAATATTTAGTTAAGTTTTATGACTTAGACGCTTTGCTAGTTTTAAACACTTGAGTTTGTATAAATACTTTGTAGGATTATTTGCTAGACAATATAATAAAAAAAAAAATAATTGAATATAGTATATATAAAGTGAACTGTATGTTTGTAGCGTCTCCAGCTAGTGGCAAATTGAGTCTGCGTATGACAACGTTACATGAAGAGCCAGGACGTAAGAACGATGATGATTCCCATTCTGAACCCGAGTCCGCACCCACTGACGACCTCACCACGCCGCGTTCACATGTAAACACAACTTTTCATCTGTACAGATTGCTAATGTCTATTTAGATAGTTTTGTTTTCCATTTGCCTATTTTCATTAAAAAAAAAGAACTAACACAATAAATTAAACAATCATTTATTTATAAAACTGTTACTAACTAGTTAAGTTAAAACTTGTAATGGGTATCTATATTTTTTATCATTAGTTGTATCATCAAAAATATTACATAAGTAATAGTATTTTTTTTTGTTTTATTAACTCAAATTGAATTTTATTTATAGTAAAAAGCAATTTAAAAACATGTTTGTTTTTTGACTTTTGAATATTATTTTTGCTAATAGTTTTGTATATTGTATGTATCGCTATTTCCAGCGTACTCGCTCACGAGCCACCTCGCGCGGATTCCTGCCCACTTCGAAGACTCTTGATTCGCTTCACGAATTGGCATGCGAAAGGGTGCCCAATAAAAATTCACCTTCAATATCTTCTAGTGGATATGGTAAGAAACAATTTATGATTTTATATTTTTTCTATAATTTTGCTCTTATTAGAACCTTCAATCTAAATGTCTACTTAACAGTGAAAAATATAAAGTTTATAATAAAATATGTAATATAAATATATAATTGTTTTTAGTAACTATTAATGTATTTAATATTACAAAGCAATGAGCATAAGAATTTTATAATTTAGGATATTTGATGTTTTCCCAGGTTCCCAAGCAGTATCATCAACAAATCTCACAAATGACGACACACTCTCAATCCGAAGTATGTCGGTCGACGATACACCAGATTTCGACAAGACCATGGATTACACGCAACTGAGCCGGACAAAAACCTCCATGGCGGGTCTCAGGAACGAAATTACGGAACTAAGGAATGATATAAGTGAACTGAAGAATGAAATTGTTGAGTCAAAGAATGAGCTGGAAGAGGCGACTTTTGAAAAAGCTAAAACACCAGTATTGACACCGGGTTCGCGGAACAGAATCAATCCTTTCTTAAGAGACTGTGAGGAGATTTCCAAGCAAGAAGCTCCCTTGGTCGATCCGCTTGGAGCTATTCCCATAGAAAACTCGGTGCTGTCTAGTCAAATGCATAAGGATAATGTGCAAGTGAATGGTGAAAATGCTCACGAAACTTCTTTTAGTAAGTAGCTACTAATTTTAATCTGCTAAGCTTAAAACTATATTAATTCAGATTTGGTCAAATTATATATATTGAAGTCATCGTGGAGTGGTTGAATTGTGCGCAAAATAAGTGGGATAGAGTCTCGACTGTAAACGTGCTTGGTTATAGGTTAGGATTCCTCATTCAGAGGAATGATTATATTTAAATTATTTAAATTCGATTATCCTGGCTATACGGGAAAAAGCGTGAAGCTGCCAAATCATCTTTTTTTTCCTGTTTTAATTAATATATTTTTTTACGTCTCCAGGCGAAGCAGACGTAGAGTCAGTGAGCTCTGAACAGTCAAGTCAAGAGACTCGCAGTCGCGAGGCGTCTTCAATGGGTGAGAGTGATTCGCCCGGACCAGATCCGGTTGTTAATACATCACTACCAGCTGGAAAGGTGTGGTTCTACTCTTATATCTCGTATAACATTATTATATAATTAAGCTTATAGAATAGAAATATTTTTCGTATTTGTTTTTATTATACAAAGTGACACCTTCTTTTTGTAGTTTCTTGTGGTGTAGATTTTTTCTGATAGGTTTTTTATACTTAATTTACCACTGTATCGGTATAGAATTTCGTGGCTAGTATATAGTGACACCATCATAGTGACCTTGGTTTGCATGTAAAAATGCCAAACTAGGAGAAGTATTTATGTTTAAATGAATATAGAACTAACAGTGCGATAATAAAGCGCTAAAAAGTCACTGCATATAGTACTGCATATCTTTGACCAATCTTATAAGGTCTAAACAAAAAAAAGACTGTTACACTCATAAGTTGACCTGTGATATCGTCATCGGCCAGGTGGTGCGCAGGCGCACGGGCGCGTCCGCCCGCAACGCGGCGCGCGCGTCGTACCCCGCTCCCGCGCGCCCCAAGTCCGCGCACGAGCCCGCCTTCGCCGAGCGGAGTGGCGACGGTTTGTGATTATAAATAGAATTATATACAATCAATTCATGTGATTGAATCTAAATAAATAGTTAAATAAAAAAAAGTCTTATTATAAATAACTTACAATCGAAACGGGTAAATTTAATTAATAATTTATAAGTAATGTTTACTTGAAATAGTGGTATCTGTGTTCCTTTCCTTAATTCCTAAAGAAATGTTTGATGCAAAATGTCTCCTTAATGGCCTATGGTTGGATAAGTTTTCTCCACACCCTCACAGAGGAATCGTCGCACGAGAGCCGCTCAGCAGGCGGAGGCTGTGCCGTGCCGGAGTGGCTGTCCCTAGGGGAGAGCGTGCAGCTGCGCCTCAGCAGCAGCACGGGCGTGGTGGCGTACGTGGGCCCCACGCACTTCGCGCACGGCGTGTGGGTGGGCGTCGAGCTGGATGCGCCTACCGGTATGCTGCCCGCGACTTCCTCCGCGTACTCTTAGAGATGGCGGATGTCTACTAACCATAAACTACCCCTCTGCCAAATTTCGTGTTTGACTTTTAGCTTTTGTTTATATAAATAATGGAACCTACAAAATAAAAGTATTCTTTCTTACTTATACATTTTTATTAAAAATATGACAAGATAATTATAATTTGGTATAATGATTAGTCTTTATATGCTTGGATGTCTTTCACTTGTTACTTAATAATATAATGATGACTGAATGGATATTTGAAGGCAAAGAAGTTATTGTTGAAAAGCCTGTAATTAAAAAAGGTTTAATAGTTTTCCGTTGGCCCGTCACCATGTAGGCAAGAACGACGGGTCAGTGGCTGGCACGCGGTACTTCGCGTGCCGGCCGCGCCACGGCATCTTCGTGCGCGCCGACAAGCTGGTGCAGGACCGGCGCGGCCGCTCCGTGCGCGCCTTCCGCGACACCGAGCTCAAGCGCGCCGGCAGCAAGGGTGAGTGGGCCTCTCGTGTGGTCATGTGTTCCTGGTACTTACCGGCTTGTGTGTGGCGTGGCTTGGTGGTATGAAAATAATTTTAATACTCTCCCGAGTGGAAATTGAACCTACTATCGATCGCGTTTACGTTTACAGACAGACGCTGTCCCACTGCGCCACTATAGCCTCAGTATATATTATTAGTGTAAAAAATTTTTCTATGTCAAAAGTTATTGACCTAATTGACGATTTTATAAATGATAACACACCTTGGGAATTAAATGCTCGCTCCAGTCTATTTCAAAGTAAAGTGCCGTTAAGTTTCTTGCGCCGGTTCTTCTCAGATCCAAGGCATTAACTTTAGTGAACCGGTAGTGAATTGTCTGACGTTTAAAAAATGAAGCTTTATTTTGAATAAAAATTAATGACTTTGACATTTCACTTATTTTTATTTATGTATTCTTTATTGCATACAATTTACAAAACAAACATTATGTACAATAGGCGGGTTTAACGCTAAAAAGCATTTTCTACTTGGTTTGTCTGATAGTAAATTAAATATGAAAATGTGTCATATGGGATATAATATTTATTCTCGAGTGTGTATTGTGTCCGCTTTACATATTTTAGAGATTTTTTTAAAATTAGCATTTATGGTATTTTGAAAATGTATGTAGAAATGATGTAATAAACGTAATTGTAACAAACCATAAATAAAAATTTGCTTTTTGAGATAATAATAACATGTATGTATAAATTGAAACATGTTACAGGCGAAGGGCTACACAACCTGCACAGATCGAGAAGTCGCGGGGACAGCATAAACGCGGTGGGCACCAAGAGCCGCGCCAAGTAAGCGGCGCTCCCGGCGCTCCCGGCGCTCCCGGCGACGTTCACTCACGTTCCTTTTAAGTTGCGATCCCGTGACGCGTATGGTGCTTATATTTTTTTTTATCACGTTTTACCCCATTTTGACGAAGCAATACATTTTATTTATATAGTGATGTGGGGAAAATCGATGCTCCTCCCGGTCGTTAACTCGATTAACGAATCGACGACGGAGTTCTTTCGTTTCCGAACGAATTTTGACAGATGTTAGTGACATTTATAATAATATTTTTATTTTTTATACATTAACCACTGAATTTGTAAATATCTGTTCGATCATATTATTGTAATTTTATTTTAATTACGTTCCATTGTAAATAATTGATTTTTTGTGCGTGTTGTCCGTTATTTAATTTAGACGCCAATGAGTTTGTGATCGGTACGGATGATCGGTATTTCGATGGATTATTTGTATAGAATTTTTTTACTGTATAGTTTGTGGTGTAGATTTTACTGTATGTAAATTATATATTAGCTCATTCACAATGCTTCTTCTAGTAGGGGTCGAGTGTTGCCTTTGGTACGTGTATCGCAACGAAAATCTTAGTCTTCTAGAAATATGGCCAAAATCAGGACCAGTGTAACTGCCATAAACATCGGGTTAAAAATAAAAAAAAAATAGCAAATCGTAATGGCTTTTAGACGCACGATGTTGTGACTGACATCGATTTTAGTAAATTGAGTTCCTATGAGCATTTTGATATTTCCCCGGCGTTATATATAAATAAGAACTATGGCCTCTTAACGTTCACTTATTTATATTTATATTTAAGTGCATTTTTGCCCCTCAAATTGCTCAGAACTTGGCGCGGTTGCCAGTTTGTGATAGTTTCTTGCCACCGGAACTAGAGATCGTGAGTTTATTTTTCTACGTCACCAAACTAGCGTTTTCGCCCTAATAATTTTCGAAATAAATTTGAAATCGTCCAATGCTACATCTTCGTCCTTTTAAAGACTTGTACTAAGTACACCGACAGCCATACGACGGACTAATATGGCCAAAAACAGCGAGATCCGGTCGGGCGCCGCCCCGCGCCCGCGCCCCGCGCCCCGCGCCCTCGCCCGCGCCCTCGCGCCCTTATATCGACTAGGTTGTGTAGGTATTTTCAAATGTAATGTAATATAAGTGTTTGTAGTCGTTTTTGGTGAGATGTATATTGAAATCATAATCAAATTTTTGTCCTCAAATTATATGTCCATCCACATTTGAACAATAAGCGGTGAAGTGTACATTTTCCGTGACGACGAGTCGTCCAGACGTAGTGTAGCTCACCTAATGTATATTCCATCCTCTTAGCGTAATCGTAAGTACATAATACATAATATATAGACACTAGAGCACTATGAGTACGCCGTTAGTCGAGGTCACTCAGCGTCGTTGCCCGCCACTTGCCTCCATTCCGGTACACTATATTGTATATTAATATTGATGATGTAACATTATTATATTAAATATTAAATTTATCAAAATATTCAGCCGTTTGTAACTTTGCACTCGGCGGATTCGACGCCGCGACCGACCTCAGGTCCCGCCAATAGCAAGCTTGCTAGACTGTCGTACTTAAACATTCCATTGCATACATTTATCGTTCTACCGAACCTAAGTAAGTTTTAAGTTAGATTTTACAGAAAAGGTACGTTTTCTCAAATTTTTGCATTTTTCTTAAATGAATTCGATGCGTAGGTCAGTGTGTATGTGAAAGGACTTGTTGCTTCAATTAATGTAAATTTCGAAAATCGATAAGTGAATATATCGATTTTCTTAATAATTGAAAGAAAGCAAATTATACAAATTATGAATTATTCAATTGACGATTTCTCGTTTTAGTATCGATTGAATCAGCAAATCCGATCTCGACTAGGACAGCTCAATGTGTAGTCGACGTTTATAAAATCTAAATGGAAAAAAATATTTAAAGTGTTTTCATATATCGTAGGATGTCTTTGAAACTCTCGATGTGCTTATGTCCAGTAGTTTAGACCATGGGATCGGAATGTACCGTGGAGAGAAGGGGAGATGACGGAAAAGAAAGCGGAGAGTGCACTAGGGCTCCTCAGTTAGGCTAATAGTCTTGAAGCGTCGTAGGTCCTAATATATATATATTTTTTTTAGAAATTAAGCTGACCATGTGCTGTGCTTTTGTTTTAATAATAGTTTTAGGTAAATGAAATTATTTGTTCATATTATTATTATTATTACTATAATTATTTTATATTCACTTAGTATTTCGTATTTATTGCAGTCCGTAATTCTATACGAGCTTTTAACTTTATAATTTCATTATGACTTGTGTATTACTAAGACTAGTTTGATTATTTTGCCGTTTTTTTATGTATAATATAATAAAAAATCACAAATGAAATGTATTTCTGTTTGTTTGTATGTGATAAGCGGTTAGTGTAGGTGGCTACGTGGTAGCTTAGATGGTTGCATCTTCATTATTGTAAACATTAATTAAATTATTAATAAAGAGATTTTAATATTTAAATACAAAAATAGCTGACTTCTAGTGGAAATATTTTTGCCAAGTACAGAAGTAGCGGATTCGAGTCAACCATCGCTGTCATTATCAATAAATGTATAATAAAATGTTTTGTTTTATTTACTAATTATATTGGTGTTTGATTATTTAATTTATTTACCTTTTTAGCTTTGCCCGTATTCAATAATAAATATTACAAATTGTTCTTTTTATTATTTAGTGCAAGTGATATTTTTACATTTATATATAAAATAATAATAGTAGCTAGAACTTCTGTTGTTGGTCTAAAATTTTAAGATATATTTATTTTTGTAGAAATTTAGAAAGTAGTAGTAAATAAATAAAGTTAATAATGTCGAGACCGATTTAATTATCATGTTTTGTGTTGGGCATACTTAAAATAAATAATAGTAAACCTATTAAAGACTACACCAGAGATAAAAAAAATATGTAATATTTGACTCTCATACTTCAGTATTTTTTAGTATATTCAACTCATTATTACATACTCTGGTTGCGGTATGAATCCATTTTTTCATGGTTTAGAAGTCAAGAGTCACTAGCTATTACCCTAACAGGCAAACTAATTGTGAAAGGATTTGGATACTTTAGCGTTTATAGTTTTCTCTTTGTGTGGTTCCCACTGCATTTATCATGGGGAGTGTTCTGGGAACTGTTTGACCTGATTTTCTAAACATTTTTAAAGTGTTAAAGTGTTATTTGCACACTTAGGAAATTTAAAAAGACATATTTAGGGAACGTATAAAAATTTTAAACGCAGCGGGATTTGAACCCGCGCCTCTTGAAAACTGATCAAGCGCTCTGACCGCTAAGTCATGCGTCTACATCCAGCTGCGTCGAAATTCTTATACGCTTATTACAACTTATATTTGTTGTTAGCATCTCTGTAGAGAGATTGTTACAAATTTCTGCTACCCAAAGATTATTCTACGAACAATCGTTTGGCAAGAGAGAATGCTATTTATTAAATATATGTTTTTAACATTTTTTTAAAGTGTTATTCGCACACTTCGAAATTTAAAAAGACATATTTAGAAACCTGATTCCTGCCGCTGTATTTTCCAATCGCACTGTCCGTAACAAACTGAAATACCATGCTCTCCATCTGGATACGTGGCACTCTACTACTGTGTGGTTTAGTAGGGACTTCCTTCCACGTGCCACTCATCTGTGGAATGGCTTACCAACGGCTGTGTTTCCAGGTTGATTCGAAATAATATAAAAATACCTTCAGAAAGCGCATGTATTTCCACCTTAAAGGCGGCAACATCCCTGTAGATATTCTGGTGTTACACGGGGTCGTGGGTGGCGGTCATCATTTACCATCAGGTGACCCGAACGGTTTGCTTTGTCTATAGAATAAAAAGAAAACGAATAGCCGTTAGTCGTTAGACGTTACGAGATTCGGGCGTGGAGTTCCGCCACTTAACACGGAATGTCTCGAATTTGAGCATAAAGTAAAGAACGTATTTTATTCAGTAAACTGAAATTGATACAAAATGGATATTAGAATTTTCAGTTTTTTATACGATTTCATTTTCATTAATTCAATTTTCAAGTATTTGTAATTAAAAAATCAGTTTACTGGATGTGCTAATTTTCATTATGTGATAAACAAAATGTTTCACTATTTTCTCCAACTCGTCAAAATCTTTTCATCTATACATACAATAGCAAGTCACTATATCACCACAGAATGATACTATTGAAATATTCGATAACAAATATTAAATACAGACATATTATGACTGTCGGAAATTAGAAGAAAAAGTAATGAAATTATCGAGGAAAAAATTCATAGATTCTGTTATAAAGAAAATATACAAGAACAACATGGGGGGAGACTTTTAATTAAAAAATGAAATATAAATACAACAAAATAAAATTCATAGTTATATCAGGTAGAGTTTGTCTTTTAATTATTAATTTTGACACAGTATCAATTTCAATAATCCAAGTTTATGCCTCCGATGCACCAGATTAAGAAGTAGATATTTAATATATATTTAATCATACCGAAGAAGCTCAAAAACTTTGAAGTGAAAACATTATTTTAATGGCAGACAAAAATAGGCCAAAGTAATCCCTTAGAAGACTTAAATTTAATTTTGGGGACATACTGCTACGGAGAAACGAATGAAGGAGACGAGAAATTGCTTAAATATTAGGCATTATCCACCAAATTTACAATTATAAATGCAAATTTTTTGAAAGCGGTCATCGTTGGCTGCAATACAGTCCTTTCAGCGGTGAGACTAGTTATCAACATATATTCTAAGGGAAAATTCTTCACTGCCAATTGTATGAATTGTTTTAGGGACTGCAAATTAGAATGGCGTTTAAAACAAGCCTTACTCTCTAAAATTGACCTTAAATCATGATCTAGTGTACCCTGCTTTCTGTTTTCGAAATATGTATTTTTCAATTTCCTAAGTGTGCGAATAACACTTTAAAAAATGTTAAAAAATTATTTAATAGATAGCATTCTCTCTTGCCAAACTTTTGTTCGTAGAATAATCTATGGGCAGCAGAAATTTATAAATATATTATAAATATAAGTTGCAATAAGCGTATAAGAATTCCGACGCAGATGGATAAAGAACGCATGGCTTAGCAGTCAGAGCCTTTGAATGGATTTCAAGAGGCGCGGGTTCAAATCCTGCTGCGTTCAAATTTTATACCTTTTCTAAATATGTCTTTCAATTTCCTAAGTGTGCGAATAACACTTTAAAATAATGTTAAAAAAATAAAATATAATATATTTCTAGTAACTAATATTAATATAATCAATATATGAATATCTAATATTTATATAAACGTTTCATGTCAACAAGTTTTATAGGCAGAACTTATTACATAACTGGCTTAGTTTTCCTTATGCCTGCTTTATGTATTGGATTTCTTTTGTTTATAGGATTTTTTCCACTGATTAGATATATTTACTGTTTTCTTTGTATTTAATATAATTATGACGATTTATTCTTTTTTCAGAACTAAATTATATCAAACCTAGTTTAAATGATTTGTAAAATTATATGAAATACAAAGATAAGAACGGTCTAATATATACATAAACATAATATATGTATGTATAGGTATGTCAATTAGTTATTTTAGTTGTTAGTCCATGCATAATATATATAGTAAATAATTAACTCTAGGCAATGGAAAATTGCCCTAAACAGTGCATAAATCTTCAATAGCGACAGTTGACCTTATTCGCGACGTCGCGAGTGTCATCTGGCGGGCGGCGGGGCGGCGCCCTATGTGCCTGGTACGCGCCTTTAAAGAGTACGAACGTAAAAGAACCACGCAGTACTGTTGGAAACTATGATTGTAATTGCCATAAGAATTTTTATTATTTTTATACACCCGTAAAATATGGCTAGCGAAATTTGGGTAGAACTTTACTGAAAATTGATATACGCAATCTATTTTTTTAGATATACGGATTGGTTACTATGAATAACAGTAAATATGCAATATTATTAGATATATATTTATAAATATATATATTTATAAATATATATATTTATAAATTTACAAATAAAAATGAAATATGAAAATGAAAATCATTTATATTTCTCTAAACAAAGTTAATTATATGTTTACTAACGTTTGTACGTAATAACAGTTTGCGTCTCATATAATAAAAAAATAATGTTTATTTTTAAAATATTTTGTCAACAGTACCTTGTAATCTATTTTGGTAGGAAAATGGCTCGTTACAAAGGAGACATCGTTCCATAATGGGCTACCATACGACTTGCGTGACTTGCCATTTGCCAGGCTCTGCCATTGCATTCCACCACTTCACTGGTCTCCGACCAGCAAACTGGTTGTTGATTGTAAAAATACGTAATATTTCTTCCAACAATGTTATAATATATTAGAGAGAGTATGCAAATATGGATCAGCCAGGTCCATCTTCGAGTAATCAAGACCCTCGCTATGACTTTATAGGTTCTTATGTCGTAAAATCTTTAAGGTTAAAACCTGAAAAATGGATGCGAGTATTGAGTATGGAAGAGCATAGAGCAACCTTGCGAGATTTTTTAGACAAGTCTTATCCGATTCTGCTCGTAGTTGTATTGACTCATGCGGCTCAATTAGTCCCAGTTGTATCATTCCCTTGTTATTTAAAGAACAAAGCCGTTTACTTTGTAAAGAAGAAACCCGATGTAGTACCCAAGGAAAGATGCGCTGAAATGGTTATCTTTGGTAAGTTGCTGTAATTTAAAGTTTTTTGTGTTCACAATCTCGCTTTTAGCAACGTATGTGAGGAGTCTATGTTGAGCCATTTCAAGATATTAGTTATTAGGTGAAACCCAACACAACCATTTATTTATCTATTCAAACCGTTGAAATGAAAACTATTCATTAGATACCCTCTCAGTGGGGATCGAACTCATAACCATTGCGTGTATGCGCGGAAACTTCTCAACTGTGCTCCGATAGCGCCAATATACTTCAATGTTTGTCCATAATCAATTTTGTTAAATATATCATGTATAATTTTTTGATAATAAAATGTTCATTAATTCAGGAGACCTGGCTCCAAGATTGATAGATGAGCTGGCTGCACTAGTGGATGAAGTATTCGTACCCCTTCTTTCTAATCCTTTAAATCATGAAGGTTGGCCACTTGTCGTGTCTCAAGATATTCTAAAACAAATTCACAATCTAAAAAGTACTGTATATGAGGTAAATTTAATAATTACTTCTATTAATTCCTTCTATACTGTAATATTGTGAATATGCTTAAAATACAAAAGACGTATATATATAGGTAAAGGGTAAAGTAAACGGACAGACAGTCCTCCCTATGCCTGTTGGAGTTGAATTAGTTCATGATGCAGAAAAAGGACTTCTACGAGGAGAGGAAGTGGATTTATATTTGAAGAGTGCCATTGAAGGTGTCATAATCAAATGGGCACAACAAATAAACGATGTCATGATGGAGGATTCTGCTCAGGCCTTTGAAAATGGACAGAATCCTTTACCTAGCGTTGGTGAGATATTATAATTTTATTGAAATTAGTAATTTAAAATGAATAAATTGACTGATCAAGACTATTCAATTTATTAAATTTTAATATTGTTCGTTTGGCCAATTTCTTATACCGCTAAATAATAATTTCAATTATGAAACTTTAATATATATACATTTCAATTTTTACAGAACTTGCGTTTTGGAAATCACGTTTGAGTAACTTGAATTACATTTATGATCAACTGCGTTCTGATAGAGTACGGTGTATGGCTGTGATACTAGAGAAAACAACTTCTGCTTATTATCCATGCTTTAGCCGTCTTTTTAAGAATATTGTGTCTGGTAACTATAAGATATATACAATATTTACCCTAAAGATGTTTTAAATAAATAAAAATAATATTTATTGATTCGAGTTAAAATGTTTTAGCATTGGCTGAAGCTCGCGAAATCGATTTATATCTAAGAACACTAGAAAAGCATTTTCAAGCTTTAGAAGATACAGATTTCACTGAAAGCCAACCTCTTTTCCGTCCTTTATTTCACGTGATTTGTCTGGTTTGGAGAGATTCAAAGTATTATTGCAGCTCGTCTAAGCTAATGGTTTTAATTAAGCAAATTTGTAATTTACTTATTTACCAGGTAAGATTGAGATGTTGTGATATAGCGTATAAACCCTATCGGTCCTATAAATAAGGAAAATATTTAATTATGAATTTTTAAGTTTATAACTTTAAATAAATTGAAAGAAAACTTACTTTTAGGCAAAAAAATGTTTAGATCCAAGTACACTGTTTCACAGTGACATAGATGAAGCCAAACAACGTATACAGCTTACTATTGATATTTTGAAAAATTTTCGAAATACTTTTGAATATTTTAAGGAGCGACTACCAAATTATTTTATCGATAGAACAGTTATTCCTTGGACGTTTCATCCAAACGTAGTATTCGAGAGGATGAACAAATTCCTCGATAGATTGAATACTATTCAGTGGTTCTTTAAAACAGTACTTGAGTTCCAAAAATTAGAGAAAATCGAAATCGGCGGAATGAAAGGACGTGTCCTTGGAGGTCAGATAAGAGATATTTCAGCGGAATTCGATGGATATTTTCATAGCTTTGCTTCAAAATCGTATGATGTTTTGGATCCAGACGATGAAACTTTTAATGAAGATTTTAAATCGTTCCAAGAAAACATAATCGATTTAGATTTGAAATTGTCTACAGTGTTAGTAGAATCTTTTGATAATTGTTCTACGCTTGAGGGTATATTTAAGGTGAAATTTAATTTCTAAAACCTAATATCACGTTGATACATTTATTTTATTAGATTTTTTGATTACGAGTCTCATTTCTTACAGCTAGTCGATATCGTCGGTTCCGTTTTAGATCGACCACTCATAAAAAATGAATTTACAGCAAAATATGTTGAAATTATTGTAATGCTTGAGGAAGAAATTATCACATGCGAAGTAATATTTCAAGGAACATTTTTTATGAATAAATGATGAAAGATTAAAAAATATTGTTTCAAAATTTGTAATGTCTATTTAGGAGCTCTTTAAGGAGCAATGTCATCGTCAGAACAAGTACGGCCATATGGAGATAGACGCGTTTTTTCCACCTATTGCAGGTGGACTTCTTTATATGACAACACTTGCAGCAAGAATAACTAAGCCTGTTTCTTGTTTTAGAAACTTACAACATCCGTAAGTAAAAAATACTTTTTAAAGATATTTTAAATTGCCTATTACGTCAAATTAAAATGAAAATTAGCGTCCCTTGCGTTGAATTTGTAGCTTTAAATTGTTTAACATTACAAACTTTTTTTCTGTTTTATTATTTTTTTAAATAGCAAAACAGAGGACATCGTGGCGCAGTGTGACAGCGTCTAAGTGTCAAGGGGTTTAGTTGTGGGTTCGATTTCCACTTGTGGGAATCAATATATTTAAAATACTTTCATTTCTCCGCTCTAGTACCAAAGACAAAGCGCGGAGCTTAGCGTCGTCACACGATACGCTATGTCTCGAATTCGGACGGAAAGTTAAGAACGCAGTATTTTGACACTGCGCTCTCTCTGACTGATAAAATGTATATTCAAAAATTTTTTTAATCAATGGAAACCTTAAATTGAAATAATATTGTATCTGAAATAAAATTGTTATTAAAATTATGATTTTTGTCATAATTTCATAACCTTTATTAGAATTGAAGCTTGGTCATAGTTTAGGACAAAAGCTCTTATTAACATTCATGCTAGCCTAATTTCGATTGGCTTTCAACAATGACATACAGGTAAGTTAAGCTTTGTACAATAATGTTATCTAGATGAACATTTAAAAAAATATATATCGTCCCAATGCTACACGTACGGTATCGCAATATGAACAACAAAAATCATATTCATTTTTCAGTGAAGCGCAATTATATCGCTAAAATTAAATTTTTGAATGTCTTAAATTATTAATATATCAAAAAGACAGTAACAATAAATATGTTTTGAACAGCTCGTACAGATTTATATAACCTTTTCAGAACTAAAAAGAAGATCTTCAAGAACCTTTAGCCTTTAGTCAGCTTTCGCAATTTGCCGCACCCGTTACACATTTGGGTGGGGCAAATTGCGAAAGCCGATTAATGACCTAATATCTTCTGAAAACTATGGGATTGGTAAATTTAATTTGAATTATATTGAATATATGTTTAAATTGTAACATTTTATTTGTATGTATTTTTTTATTTTCTGTATCATTCATCTTACAGTTTCATCATTGATTTATAGTCTTATTCTAATACATAATTTATACTTTATTACACTAGGATAAAAGAAAGCGAAGAATCGAAAAAGATATTTATAAGATATGAAAAGCTCATTAGCGATATAAATGATTTTAAAAGGAAATTTTTTGATGATTGGGCTGTCAACATACCTAAAATTATTGAGAGCAAATCCCATAATACAATATTAGCGCGACAAGGGTCTGACTTAGTCTTAAATTTCAGCCCTACAGTAAGACCTTTTATTATAAATCATGAGTGAAATTTAAAAAAATATAATAGTTTAGTCAATTTATTCATATTTTTATAGTTGTTAGAACTAATGAAAGAGGTTCATCATCTAAGAAACAATTCGGATTTTAAAAATGATTTACCACCTGAAAGTCTAGAACTATTCGGAAAACAAGAAGTATATAGGCAGTATAGAATAAACCTAAATAATACCATTGATTGTTACAATCAAATACGAAAGAACAGCCAAAAAGTTGAATTTGATTTAGTAGAAGATGAAATTAAAGCTATTGATGAAAGAATTGAAATGGCACAAAATGAACTAAATTGGAACTCTAAAGGTAGGCTTCTTATTCGGTTTATTTATTTGTATTAAACGTTTTTCTAACATAGATGTAAATATGGTATGGTAGGTTTTAGCACTGCAAATATATTATATCTTTTCGGGAAACGTTATCCAAGTCAGGAGAAAAAATAGAACTTTTTTAATTTATCGATACAGTCAGTTCAGATGGTTATGTCATAAAAGCTATTTTAATTAAATATAAAAAGTTTTATTTATATTTACATTGCTTAATAGATTTGTGGAATTACCTAGAAGAGCTTAATAAGTTAGTCGGTAGTTTATTTATGCGAATGTCTAAGATACAAGCAAATTTAAAAGAGATGAAGACTACAATGACTACTTGGGCACTACAACCACTATTTGAAAGGAAAGAAGGCAAAAAGGTATTTCTTATTTTTCTCTCTCTTTTTATTAAAGTCATGTAAAACCGTAAAATATATTATTTTTTATGTTATTAGGACGCGCTGTTAAATCTAGATGACTGGCAAGAGCGTACAAATAAACGCTATTCAGATATTCAACAAACTGCCGATCGCATAAATGTGTTACTTCAAGAAAATATGGAGCTATTTAATATGCAGAATAATCAAGAAAGCGAAATATGGTTGTCCTATGTGTCCTTTATTGATGGATTAATTGAAGAAACATTGTATAAATCAATTGCCTGCAGGTATGATAAAAGAGCGGTTTCATACATTTCCAGCATAGCACGTTAGGCGGAGGGAACCTAGTGTCAAGACACTTCGTTTTCCACTTATAATAATACAATGGCATATTATATCACTTTTATAGGTACAATTTAAATTTAAATTACTGTCGTTCTAAGAAATATTATAATTATAACACAATATCTAGTACAAAGTCAAAAAACGTTTATTAATACCCAGGTTTCTTTTATATATTAAATTATTTCAGCTTAGGATATATATCTGAACATATGAATCCCAAGAACAAACTGTCACCATTATTTGAAGCACAATTAGAGCTTTTGGAACCAGATATGGTGTTCTGTCCAAGCCTCGATCCTAACGAAGAGAAAGGATTTACAGCCATGATAAACAACTTGATTGAAGATATTTTGAAAATGTCCACGCTAATAACAAGAATAGATCTAAAAAAAGAGGATTCATATGAAATAGAAATTATAACTCATAACGATGTAGTGGAAATGAAAGATGAAATTTTAAATGGAATTGAGAGAGTAAATATATGGCAACGACTGACGTATAATTATATTTACCGAAAACAATAATAAATGTGTTTTTTTTATTTTTATAGGTTATTGAAGAAGCAAATGATTTCTGCAAGACTTTCGAAAATTATTCTTACTTATGGCTAGAAGAGCGAGATGCTATAATGGAGATATTTTTAACATACGGTAGAATTTTAACACCAGATGAGATCGATCGGATTGGTTCCGAGGACAAAGATATAATACCACCTGTACCTTGTACACCAAAAATGGATGCTTTTAGAGAACAGATCGACCATTATGAAAATTTATTCTTGGACATCGAAGATATGGATTCTTATAAAGTATTTAATTCGTGGTTTCAGGTAGTTAAGCCCCCTCTAGTATATCGAACAACAAACTTAAAACAATTAGTTACCTTGCATCATCAAAGTTATATTAATTACACAAATTTTATTTTCAGGTCGACATTCGACCATTTCGACAAGCACTTTTGAATACTGTACGTAAATGGGGCAATATGTACAAAGAGCATTTAGTCGAAAACGTTACGTCCAGTTTAAGTGATTTGGGAAATTTTATTCGGAAGGCTGATGAAGGTACACATATTAACATTTTATTATGCAAAATAATAAAAATAACAAATATATATGTATTTTTTTTCGTTAGGTCTTCTTCAGCCCGTCCCTGAAGGGGATTATGAAGCTCTAGTGTCAGTAATGGGTTACTTAATGCATGTTAAAGACCGTGCGCTAACAACAGACGATATGTTTCAACCTTTTTAACAGAAACTATAGAATTGCTCAAATTCTATGACATGGATATACCTGAAGAGGTCAACGTGCTCTCATGCAGGTGCGTAATATCTTATAATATTAATATATATATTTTTTATTTTCACTATTTTATTTACTTATTTATAGAGTAGGTATATATACCCTAATGTTAAGTCATGCGTCTGTTCTTCAGTTTCAATATATTTATCGATTTGAAGACTTTGTGTTTAGGGGCAAAATCAAACGCTGTACTTATATTAACCAGACAGAGAAAATTATATTACATTTGAATGTAAATTTTGTCCGAGAATTAGTTCAGTTTCAGTAAATAAATAAAATATGGTGTTGCAAAATCTTAATAAAGTAAAGCATAATTTAAAGGAATTACCAGAACAATGGCAATCAACGAAAAAATTAGCTATCACGGTGAAACAACAGGTTGCACCTCTACAGGCGGCTGAAGTGGCTGGTATACGCAAAAAGATAACGACTTTTGATTCACATGTGACATATTATAGGGAAGTATTCAAGAAATACGAAGTGAGTATTGAATTTTTTTCTTGTACTTGCCAGTAATCTCCGGTTATCTATAAAATTTGTTTAATAATTATTTTATTTAAACGTTTTTTAACTATATTGGTTATTGCTATAATTGTTATTGTTTTATTTGTACCATTCAACCGCTAAGACAAATTGATCTCCCTTGCCTATTCATTTAAAAAAATGTAAACATTAAATGGAATATATAAAAAAAATTCTTGAGCTGGATTCGAACCCACATTGCATATACATCCATACACTTCACAAGTATATATAATACTTGTGAAGTAAGTAATAAGTAAGCCAATAATATATTTTTTTTATTTAATTTTAATTTCCAATATTTTAAACAGTTCTTTAAATATGAATGCGATGATCCTTACTTGGTGATGTCACGAGTAGATATGGAGATGCTACATTTGGAGGACGAAATGAAAAGCATACAAGAGTCCGGTTCACTCTTTGAGGTGAACGTGCCCGAGTTTAAATTAATGAAGCAGTGCAGGAAAGAACTGAGAATGCTTAAGGTATGGCTTAGGGTATCAATAATAGGATGAAATTTGGCTAATCACTTATAAAAAATATGTTAAATGATATAATTTTACACAGCAACTTTGGGATTATGTTTATATTGTAAGAACTAGCATAGAAGACTGGAAAACTACGCCGTGGCGTAAAATTGACGTTGAAAACATGGACATTGAGTGTAAGAAATTTGCAAAAGAAATTAGATTGTTGGACAAAGAAATGAGAAGGTTAGAGTTTTAATTGACAGTCATCACTAATGTTAGATTATAACTTCATCAATCCAATTTAAGACGACCATTGATATAAATGGCTCTAGAACAATGTTTTGTTCCTTACTGAGTTGCACATTTATTTTAGTTGGGACACTTATATAAACTTAGAAGCTACTGTAAAAAACATGCTAACATCTCTAAGAGCGGTAGCTGAATTACAGAACCCTGCTATTAGGGAGAGGCATTGGGACCAACTTATGAGGACTACTAAGGTAATAGCAGTAGAATATAGAAGAATAAGTAGAAAATCTAAATAATGCAAATCATGTAAATATTAAACACAAAAATTATTTTAATATATTAAATAAATTGTACATAAAAACGTATGTTATATATACAATGCTAATGTGATACTGCACAAATTGGAATGAGTTTTCAAATGGTTTTAATTATTTTATTCAACATGTTGCATGAATGTTCACATCGTGTGTCGGTGTTATTTGATTTGCTCGTTAAGCCTAAAAAAACACTTAAATCTAAATTGTACATATTTATAAAAAAGAAACAAATGGTTTGCTATTTCAAGGTGTAAATACGTTTGTGATCCACAGAGCTTAGCTGCATTGCCACCTGAACTCACTGTGAGTATGATAAAATATGTGATAAATAATAATAAATAGCCTAACAGCGTTATTGCAATAAAATATGTTATTAAATGGTTATTTTAAACAGCCTTTATGGCAATATATCTAAATAATATATAATATAAAATATTCACTACTGATGATGTACGCACAATTTAATAATATTTGACAATCTTGTATGCTTATGCAAATTACAACTAGCAAATGCACTTGCTACATACATGTACTTTATTAAGTACATAACTGTGAAAAAGGGTTTATATCTACGTATATATTAATACATTAACTAATATAGGTGAGAATTGTTATGGACGCAAATACGACATTAGCGGATTTATTGGCATTAAACCTTCATGAGTTTGAAGAAGAAGTTAAGAATATCGTAGATAAGGCGGTAAAAGAAATGTCAATGGAGAAAATTTTAAAAGATTTACACACAACTTGGAGTGGAATGGAGTTTGAGCAAGAGATGCACACGCGAACAGGTTGCATATTATTAAGAGCTAGTGAAGAGCTCATAGAAACTCTTGAAGAAAATCAGGTATTTTATGAAAATCCGGCTTATGATGCCAGTGTAGGTTAAAAATATGCATTAATTAATTATTTGATCTCTCCTCTACTTTCCTAGCTTTTCTCTCTAATTAATCTATATTTTTTAGTATATATCTTATAATATTTCTGAACATTTACTAACACCTAGTAATAGCTTATTGATAAAAGTATGTGATAATATTTTATAGGTACAACTACAAAATTTAATAACTTCCAAATTCATCGCACATTTCCTGGAAGAAGTGTCTAGTTGGCAGCAAAAATTGTCAGTGGCTGACCAAGTTATAACAGTTTGGTTTGAAGTGCAAAGGACTTGGACACATTTGGAGAGCATATTTATGAGTTCCGAGGACATACGAAAACAATTGCCTGATGATTCTGCACGTTTTGATAGGATTGATGCTGAATTTAAAGTAAAATATTTCGATATGATGCTCTTTTAATTTTAAGCTTAAGTGAATATTCAAATGATTAACTTATATTTTTTAAGATTTTATCCAAAGATATGTCACGGACACCAAATGTTGTAGAAGGTACTAATAAAGAAGGTTTAGTCGCAATCCTAGATAGTTTGCAAAAGGACTTGATCATATGTGAAAAAGCGTTAGCTGAATATTTAGAAACTAAAAGATTAGCATTTCCAAGGTTTTATTTTGTGTCTTCAGCTGATTTGTTAGATATATTGTCGAATGGCAATCAAGCGGATTTAGTTATACGGTCAGTAGACACATAAAGTATGTACAAGATGTAGTCAATAATGTTATTCGCTTGTTCATTAAATACATTTTTTTTGTAGACATCTTACAAAGCTGTTTGATTCCATTGCGAAACTAAAATTTATCGAAAGCGATAAAGCTGGTGAAAAAATGGCATCCGGCATGATAGCCAAAGATGGTGAACTTGTTCCTTTTCATGCGCAATGTGACTGTACAGGCCCTGTAAGTAACTCGTATTACATGTTTTAATAATATCTCTTGTAAGAGTTTTTTTTATTTTATATTTGATTTTTAGGTCGAAATATGGTTAAATCGGTTGCAAGACATTATGCGGTCTGCAATACGTCAGTACTTTAGTGAGGGAATTGTGTCATATGAAGAAAAGTCACGGGAGCAATGGCTTTTTGATTTTATGGCGCAAGTGTCCTTATGCTGTTCACAAATTTGGTGGACGTCAGAAGTAAATATTGCCTTCGGTAGACTTGAAGAGGGATATGATAATGCTTTGAAAGATTATTATAAAAAACAACTATCCCAACTTAGTACACTAATTACGTTGCTTATTGGTGAGCTCAGTAAACAAGATAGACAAAAAATCATGACAATTTGTACCATTGATGTTCACTCAAGAGATGTTGTAAGCAAATTAATTCAAGGCAAAGTAGAAGCAGGATCGGCATTCCAATGGCAATCTCAACTAAGACACAGGTTTTGAAAACCCAATTGTATCATCTGCACGTATTTGTAAAGGTTATTTCATTTACACCTCTGTTTTAAGTTAAGTCATTCAGTAGTTCTTACATTTTCAGTTTCAACGTAGTTTTGAAAATATCATTTTATTTTTTGTAATCTTGTTTTTTAAATAATCATTGTTATATATTATTATTTAAAATTAGTAAAGTTATTATTTAAAATTATTTTGATATACTTTTTATCGTCGTTTCTGAAAATTATTTGTTGTACTTAAATTAAGTTATATATTACAGATGGGACGAAAAAGAAATGCACTGTTTCGCAAATATTTGTGATGCTCAGTTTAGATATAGTTATGAGTACTTGGGAAACACGCCAAGATTGGTAATAACACCGCTGACTGATCGATGTTATATTACGTTAACTCAGGTAAAATTACGAGACAACATTTTGTGTATATTTTGCGATTAGAATGCAGATTGACATATTATTATCCAAAATAAGCTTATTTTTTTATTCGCCAAATTGTATTTATATAATTATTATACATGAATGTATGTTGGTAAAAATAATTAATATCCTTTCAGTCCTTACATTTGATAATGGGAGGCGGGCCCGCAGGTCCCGCTGGTACAGGAAAAACAGAAACGACCAAAGACTTAGGGCGAGCCTTGGGTATAATGGTTTACGTATTTAATTGTTCTGAACAAATGGATTACCAGGTATATTTTTTATAATTTATGCAATCTACCAAATTTAAAGTTATATTATATAGTAATGTTAATATCATTTCAGTCTTGTGGAAACATTTACAAAGGCTTAGCTCAAACTGGTGCTTGGGGATGCTTTGATGAATTTAATAGGATATCGGTTGAAGTTCTCTCCGTAGTGGCTGTTCAAGTAAAATCTGTACAAGATGCTATAAGGTTTGAAATATATTTTTTCTTGTGATAGTGGTTATATGTATATTTTTGGGTAATAATGAGTAATTGTGTTTGGCTTTAGAGATAAAAAAGAAAAATTCAATTTTATGGGCGAGACCATAGTCCTAGTTCCTACAGTTGGCATATTTATCACAATGAATCCTGGTTACGCCGGCAGAACAGAATTACCGGAAAATTTGAAAGCTCTATTTAGACCATGCGCTATGGTCGTACCAGATTTTGAGTTAATTTGTGAAATTATGTTAGTAGCGGAGGGATTTCAAGATGCAAAAATTTTAGCTAGGAAATTTATAACACTATATACTCTGTGCAAAGAATTATTATCTAAACAAGATCATTATGATTGGGGATTACGAGCTATTAAATCTGTGTTAGTGGTTGCTGGTTCATTAAAGGTATGTGATTGATTAAATACAATGAATAATATATTTTAAGATATTTTTTTAATTAATTAAATTTTTTCTAGAGAGGTGATCCTGGAAGACCCGAAGAAGAAGTTTTAATGAGAACTCTACGAGACTTTAACATACCTAAAATAGTAACAGATGATATGCCTGTTTTTATGGGTTTGATTGGTGACTTATTTCCTGCTTTAGAAGTACCCCGAAAACGAGATTTAGAATTTGAAAGAACTGTCAAACAAGCTGCTATGGATCTACTTTTACAGCCGGAAGATAATTTTATATTGAAAGTTGTTCAATTAGAGGAATTACTCGAAGTTCGTCATTCTGTGTTTATAGTAGGTAATGCTGGAACGGGAAAGACACAAGTTTGGAAAACACTTTTTAAAACTTATCAAAACCTAAAAAAGAAACCAATATATAACGATTTAAATCCTAAAGCTGTTACTAACGATGAATTGTTTGGTATCATCAATCCAGCTACCAGAGAGTGGAAAGATGGTTTATTTTCAGTCATTATGCGAGATCAGGCCAACATAGTTGGTGAAAATCCAAAATGGATACTTTTAGACGGTGATATTGATCCAATGTGGATCGAATCTTTGAACACGGTGATGGATGACAATAAAATATTAACTTTAGCAAGTAATGAACGAATAGCGCTTACACCGAGTATGAGATTGATGTTTGAAATTTCTAATTTGCGTACAGCTACCCCTGCGACTGTGTCTAGAGCTGGAATTTTGTATATTAATCCTCAAGACTTAGGTTGGAATCCGTAAGTCATCGTCAGAAAAATTTTTTAATAGTTATAAGTATACATTTTTAGAATTTAAAATTAAAGTAGAAAGATATTAAATAACTCTTTCTTAATAATTACAGATATGTAACAAGTTGGGTGGAAACCAGAAAAATTCCAGCTGAAAAATCAAATCTAGTCATTCTCTTCGATAAATACATTCCTCCATGCTTGGAAAATATAAGAAATAGATTTAAGAAAATAACGCCAATAGCGGATATGGCTCACATACAAATGCTTTGTCATTTGCTCAGTTGTTTATTGGTTCCTGAGAATACGCCGCCAGACTGTCCTAAGGACTGGCATGACATATTCTTCGTGTTCGCTTGTGTTTGGGCATTTGGTTCTGCTATGTTTCAAGACACTAATGTGGATTATAGAATTGGTGAGTGTTTTGATTAAAATTCATAAAGAATTCTTTTTTATTACTAATCTATCTATATATATAAAAATGAAATAACGTTTGTTAGTCTCGCTACAACTCGAGAACGACTAGACCGATTTGGGTAATTTTGGTTTCATATTTTGATTTCATTTTTGTAGAAGCCAGAAAAGTTAAGAAAACATAAAGATATTGCAATTTTATTTCCACATACAAGCTATGTATATCTGTCAAACAATAATAAAGGACTAATAGAGAATAATAAAATACCTAACCTAAAAGTAAAATTCGTTCGCATGGTTTATCGATACATAATTTATGCATTCAATAATTCGGCCAGTCATTTGATTTTTATATTAATATTTAATATCTTTCTAAGGAAATTTCTAAACGCGCTTTAAATATTTGACAACAAATGTTCCTTTTCACCAAATCGGCAATGATAAGGAAAATTACGCCGGTTTCCAGAATAGTTCCGTGAAAATTATATGTTTATGTATATTTTTTTGACATTATTTATTTATAAGGCGGAACTAAATTCGCCTGGTAGGCTAGTGTATTGATTAAAAGGTTTTCATAATTTATTTATGTATATTTATTCCTTTCCTTCCATTCCTTTCAAAAAATATATTTATTTAATTTTTATTTAAGTAAGATAAATATTATTGTTCTAGAATTTTCAAAGTGGTGGGTCAATGAATTCAAATATGTTAAATTCCCAACTGGCGGCACAGTTTTTGACTATTATATTGACCCTGAAACGAAACAGTTCACACCGTGGACTGAAAAAATCACAAAATTCGAGCTAGATAGCGATATCCCATTACAGGTAAAACTGTGCTTGGCCTACATTTTGATATAATAACATCAAATTAAATTCGCTGTACCTAGTATTTTTTTTATAATTTGCTTTTTTTAGGCTGTGCTTGTACCTACAGCTGAAACGATTAGAGTACGATTCTTTTTGGACTTGTTAATGAAAAATAAACATCCTGTTATGTTAGTGGGAAGCGCTGGCTGCGGCAAAACTGTTCTAGTAAATGAAAAACTTCAGAGGTAATGTTTTAAAGAATTTTCTAGGTTCATTTTGGTTTTGAATATATTTAAAATTTTCGCTTATTTGTAGCCTTTCAGAAAATTATGCAATTCAGTCTATTCCATTCAACTTTTATACAACATCGGAAATGCTACAGAAGATCCTAGAAAAACCATTAGAAAAGAAGGCCGGCCGGAACTATGGGCCTCCCGGAAACAAAACGCTTATATATTTCATAGACGACATGAACATGCCGGAAGTAGACCCTTATGGGACAGTGCAGCCTCATACTATAATTCGTCAACATCTAGACTATAATCACTGGTACGATCGAACGAAGTTGACTCTCAAAGATATTCATAATACTCAATATGTATCGTGTATGAATCCAACTTCCGGTAGTTTCACTATAAATCCAAGGCTGCAACGACATTTCTGCGTGTTTGCAATAAGTTTTCCGAATACAGAAGCTTTGAATAATATTTACCATTCGATATTGTGTCAGCATTTGGGTAATCCGGAATTGAGAATTGTTGCGCAAATTGCTAAGATCTCAAGTAAGTGAATCATAATTTGCTGCCCATTTCCGCTACTTTGTACTGGATAAACTAAAGCGATTTAAAAATAAACATTCTTTCAATCGATATATTTTTAAATAGTACTCAAAAGCAGTAATAGTTAAATTGTCAATTTTTTAATAAATGTATGTCAAGGGCCTGCGAATGAACATTAATCTAAAGCTGTGTTTTTGTTAATATTTTTTCCTTCACAGGTTAAAAATTGAAATTTATTTTCTATGTTATTTAATAGTTGTATATAATGTTTAATATAACTCTTTCAGAAAACGTTGTAGCTGCTACGATAGCTCTACATAATAAAGTTTCACAAGTATTTTTACCGACGGCCATTAAGTTTCATTATATTTTTAACTTAAGAGATTTGTCTAACGTTTTCCAGGTAAATATAAAAAGTAGTATAATCTGCTTCTCATAATTAACCTACTGTATATAATTTAAGCTAGAATTTAATTATATGACTCTTATAAATAATAAGAAGTTTCATTAATGCATTAAGATTATGAAACTGAAACTAGAGGTTATATTTGTTCTCCGATACTTTGTTACTTTGTTCTCCACTATCCGCCTGAATTCAGAACATTGCGTGTTAAGTGACGGAACGCCACACTTCTCTTATCTTATCAGATCGGGAAAAATAATTTAAATATAATCATTCCCCCGACTGAAACAGAATCCATAACCTAGCTTACATACCTGTATTAATTAAAATAGTTGTCGATTATTGTCTTGAATTATTAATTTTTTTTTTTTTTAGGGTTTCCTATTCAGCACTAACGAATGTTTAGTGTATCCATCTGATTTGTTACGACTTTGGCTACACGAGACGCACAGAGTGTACGGCGATAAGCTGACCGAAGACAAAGATATCGATGCTTTCCTAAAAATGCAAGTCGATCTGTGCAAGAAAAATTTTGAGGTAAACTTTGTATTTCTTATAGTATAACAGTTGTTACTAACAAATATTTAAATAATAATACAGCTATTTGGTGCCTTTTTATTTTCATACATTTGATCCATTTAGCGAGGTTGGTAGAGCTAAACATGTGTTATAATATTCCTTCTCCGCTTTCCACATAAGTTGAAAAGTGAAGAGAATTTTTTTGGGTTTCATTTTAGGATATAGACGAAGGGACTGTATTTGAACGTCCAAACATTTATTGTCATTTCGCCGGTGGTATCGGTGAACCTAAGTATATGCCAGTGGCTAACTGGGAGCAACTCAATAAGCTTCTGACCGAGGCTCTTTCTAGTTACAATGACCTTATTGCGGCGATGAATCTTGTACTGTTTGAAGATGCCATGATGCATATATGCAGGTAAAAACTATTTTGGTAAAATCGCTTAGTTCAATTCTCTAATTACGGCGCTTCAAATCACGCCAATATCACGTTGTATGGAGAACATACAAAGGATAGGATAGGATCGGTAAAAAAAAGATAAAGACACACACAGTACAAAATTGGTAACATACAATATATAAATATATATTGAGTATAACATTTTTAACTTTGAACGCAACGGGATTTGAGCCCGCCCTTCTTGGAAACCGTCCAAGCGCTGTGATCGCTGAGCCATGCGTTCGAAATTCTTATAAGCTTATTACAACTTATTGTTGTTGTTAGTAGTTGTAATAAGTGTCGTTTCGACGCAACCGCACGTAGAACAATCACACACTTAAGAAATCCTAAGTGTATGATTAACACATTTAAATTGTGTAAAATAGTTGTGTATAATTGTGAACGGTTTTTTTTTAATAAGGTAGTAAAAAATGTAAGACATACAGCAGATACACAATGATATAAGGACAATGACACTTGTTAGATTTAGATATTTAATGGAAAACTAACATCTTGGTTTGAAACATCGTTGATCGCAGCAAAGAAGTAAATATTAATATATATATATATATATATATATATATATATGAGTAAAGTTGAATAAATAAATAATGTTTGTAGAATAAGTCGCATCTTAGAAAGTCCAAGAGGTAGTGCGCTATTAGTAGGAGTAGGCGGTTCTGGGAAACAATCGCTGTCTAGACTAGCTGCATTCATATCGAGCTTGGAAGTGGCACAGATACAATTGAAGAAAGGATATGGAGTATCTGATTTAAAGGTAAAATAGAATTATAATTACAAAAATAATATATAGGCTTTTCATATCTTAAAATGAAATTTCATTTAAAAAAACATCTAGAAAGAAGTATATTTATTTAGTCTTTTTGTTTGGTTTTAGCATGAACTCTCTGGCTTGTATATTAAAACAGGTTTAAAGAACGTTGGTATTATGTTCCTGATGACCGACGCTCAAGTTGCAAATGAACAATTTCTCGTGTTGATCAACGATTTGCTAGCATCCGGTGAAGTTGGGGATCTTTTCCCTGATGATGATATTGAAAATATCATTGCTGGTGTTAGAAATGAGGTATTTATGGTTTCCAAATTATATTCTTATTCCATTGGAACTTGTATAGCTATTATAATACAATTTGGAGAAAAGAAAGTAATTATTTACGTCAAATCTTATTTTATTTTTAATATTTATGTTGGGGACTAAATGAGACATAACTATTCTTTACGATACGGTACTATACTATAAATTCAACTTATGAATTCAATCAATTGTTGAACTTATATAATGTATAAACGTTAAGTCATACATCATTTTATATCCCAAATTTAAAGAAGATATATAATTTTATATCAAAAAATTATCAAACAAAAAACATTATAAATGTGTTAATTTGGATAAAATCTATAAAGTATAATTTACATATCGTAGGTTAAAGGAGCTGGCTTACCAGACACAAGGGAAATTTGTTGGAAGTTCTTCATAGATCGTGTCCGTAAGCAATTGAAGGTTGTACTATGTTTCTCTCCCGTCGGCTCTACATTACGAGTGAGGTCAAGAAAGTTTCCAGCCCTCATCAACTGTACGTCCATCAATTGGTTCCACGAATGGCCCCAAGAAGCCTTAGTTTCAGTTTCTATGAGATTTTTGGAAGAATTGCATGTATTGCCTGTATGTATGGTTTGAAATATTAAAAGTTTAAATATACTAACTTTTCTATATCTTAATGTAAATATTGGAATTATAGAGACTGTGTTTACTACACACACTCTCATTCCCATGAGTGGGTTCAAACCCACACCATTATATATATACTGTTGTATATATAAAGTAAAAAGTATGTACAGTTTGAAAAATCTATACAATAATCGTTTATATGTCAATATATGTATATAATGAAGAGTAATAATTAAAATATGTTTTTTTAAAAGTGTAATTACATAACAATATAATAAAAAGTTACAATTTCAATTTTGTCATTTTGTATTAATAGATTACTCTGCGAGATTCAGTATCACGATTCATGGCGTATGTCCATACATCGGTGAACACTATATCTAAGGCGTACTTGGCAAATGAGAGGCGTTACAATTACACTACGCCAAAAAGTTATTTGGAACAAATTAGTTTATACGCTAAATTGGTCAATCAGAAAACTGATGAGTTACGTGCGAAAATAGTAAGGTAAGTGAAAGTCAAAGGTCATCAATTTTGATAATTTTTATATTTTTACATTTAAATTGCATTCCTTTTTTAAATTCTTAATGAATTAAGTGTTAATTTGGAAACAGATATCTGTTAGTCAAAATTTAAGCGTATGTGCAAAAAAAGTATTTATTACGGAAAAACAAGCCTCTAAGAAATTCAGCTTACTGCAAGTTACTGGTAGAAATTAAAATAAGCATATGTAAGAGCATCTTAAAATATTAAAATATGATAATGCCAGCGCTATACAAGTTGACTTTTATTCATTACATTTTGAAAATAAATCCTTATATTACTATTTAATATGAAGTATAAAAAATCTAGATTAGAAAATGGTTTGGAAAAGTTACGGGGTACTGCATCTCAAGTAGATGAACTGAAGGCTAAACTCGCGATACAAGAGATAGAGTTACAGCAGAAAAATGAAGCGGCTGACAAGCTCATTGAAATGGTCGGCGTTGAAACGGCAAAAGTACAAAGCGAGAAGGCCTTAGGTAAGTGACTTTTAAATTAACTAATTTTGTTAACAATATGTTATAATATCATAGTTTTTTGTTAAATAAAGATCCTAAAATATAAAAGTTTTCTATGGTAGGTACATATTTTACAATATTAAAAAAAAAATTCTTAGATAGCAGGGAGACATCAAAGATAATTTAGTGTAAAGACACTCTCTTTTATATTATTTAAATATTTTTTTACGTGAAATTGTTTATATGCTTATAGTTTTTTTTAATTTAGTAGCTTATTCAACCTAAAAATATGCCTATATATATATAATTAAAGTTGTCTGCTATTCTTGCGTCGGATATAAAACACACTTTAAAATTTTAAATCTTACATAATACATTTCTATTATAGCCGACGAGGAAGAAGAAAAGGTAGCAGTAATAGCTGAAGAAGTATCTAAAAAGCAAAAAGATTGTGAGGAAGATTTAATTAAAGCCGAACCGGCTTTAGTAGCGGCCCAAGACGCTTTGAACACTTTAAACAAAGCCAACTTAACTGAACTAAAGTCGTTCGGCTCTCCTCCGGGCGCCGTGACCAATGTGACGGCGGCCGTGATGGTGTTGCTAGCACCGGGAGGGAAAATACCGAAGGACAGGAGTTGGAAATCCGCTAAAGTATGAATTTTATCATATTTTATTATTATTATTTATTATTGTATTATCTTTAATGCCTATTTAACTAATACCTATATAACATCACTTCTTGTAGATGATGATGGCTAAAGTAGATGTATTTCTAGAAGCACTCATCCACTACGATAAAGAAAACATTCATCCTGATGTCATAAAAGCTATACAGCCGTATCTCAAGGATTCAGAATTCGAGCCAGGTAAGGAAGTTTTCTATGACTCCATGGTGGTGGGGTTTGAATGCCAGGGAGTTTGAATGTAGACGCGATAGCTGTGGGTTCAATACACACTCGAGGTTATACCTATTTAAATTATTTGACAATTTACCGCACAGGTGACATGACAAAGCGCGGCGTTGAGTTCCACTCAACACGCAATGTCTCGAATTCGGGCGGAAAGTGTAGAATGGAGTGTTCTGATACTAGGTTCTTTCTGATAAATGTTTATATTTAAGTTATTTAAATTTCCTAAGCTTAGAAACCAAGTAAGGGATTGTTTGACAGAAAACGCGATGTATGTGGGATCGATCCCCACTTGGGGGAGTTATTATGTTCTTTTTTTTTTCATTTCCTAGATTTCCGTCAATTGACATTGACATTGTTTCTGGAAATAGCAGTGTCATAATCAAGAAAGAATAATTCTTGTAATAACATTAAATATATTTTTTTGTATTTTAAAGAATTTGTAAGATCAAAATCGGCAGCCGCTGCAGGTTTATGTGCTTGGGTGATAAATATAATAAAGTTCTACGAAGTGTTCTGTGATGTAGAGCCTAAGAGAAAAGCTTTAGCTGCGGCTAACGCAGAACTAGCGGCCGCTACGGAAAAGCTCAAATCTATTAAGTCTAAAGTTGCTGTAAGTTTATGTTATCGCTTACGTTACATTTTGTATGTCCTTGTATTTTTTACAGGTATATGACCTTCTGTATTTCAACATTTTTAAAAGGCTATTCACAAGCTTAAGATTTGCTAAAGAGCTTAGAGGCGCGGTTTCGAGTTTGTATATATATAATATATTGATAAGTTATATGTTATTTTTAAATGGTATATAAAATATTCTGTGTATTAAGATTATAAGTCGCAGTATATAAATTAAAATCACCTACTTAAATTATATATATATATATATATTGTAATAATTTATTTAACAGTAATTGTCTTTAGTAATACTTAATTAATGTACTATCTATCACATGTCGTCATAAAGAAGTTCTAGTATTATTTATTAGCCACTATAAAAAGAAGATATGAAAATAGACACAATCATTTTCATAGTTTATTAAAATGTAAATACGACTAATTTCTATCGTAAGCCCAAAAATAAAGTTGTACCTCTACCCTCAAAAATGATGGACTTGATTACAAACTTTGAACCCCTATTTGACTTCCGGCTAGAATTTTCGCTAAGGGGTAAAATTTGCATAATCTCTGAAATAGGTATATAAGGTTCATGTTAGTAACTTTAAAATTGAGAGACTTACGGATCATACAAACTTCCAATCCTTTTTTTCACCCCTTTAGTGATTGAATTGTCAAATATTCTTTCTTAGTGAGTGTCTACTCTATAAAATAAATCTACAGACCAAAAATCATGCATCTATGTTAAATAATTTACAGTATATAAAGTAAGATGTGTTAAAATTTATGGTTTAATTTTTTGTATAAGTAAAAAAATCGTATCATTTAACTGCATTGAGTCTAATATAAATATATGTTGTAGTCTTTAGAAGAGCAATTAGCAACTTTAACCGCTGACTTTGAAAAGGCCACAATGGAAAAACTAAAATGCCAACAAGAAGCAGACGCTACTAGCAGAACAATTCAATTGGCGAACCGTTTGGTCAACGGACTCGCAAGTGAAAACGTTAGATGGGCAGAGGCTGTTTCTATGTAAGTACACAAACATATTGTCTATTTTTTTTTTTTTATAATTTATATTTATTATTTATAGATAAAAATAATGAGATAAGTCCTATGGGAGTTATTAAAAAAATGTTTAAATTGAGATATTGTTTTTTCTTTTGTTAGTGATGTTGGTCTGAGAATATTAAAAAAAGCACTCTTATTATTTTTTTTATTTTACGCCTAGTTCAAGAAAATGCGTAATCCTTATTGCGAGACATTGCGTGTTTATTGGAGGAAATCAACGCCGCGCTTAGTCTTCTTCACTAGAGCGGAGAAATATAAATAATTAAAATATTATTATTCCACTAAGTGGGAATTCAACCCACAACCAATCGGAATTATAGTCACTTCCCTATCCCACTGCGCCACAAAGCCTCAATTTTAACGCCTATCAATTTTAATATCTTATATTTCATTTGGTAAATCATTGCTATAATAATACGCGTAGATCTGTTGACGGTTTAAAATACACATTGTCTTAGCAACGTATATGTCATACACATAATAGTTTGTGTAATGTTGTAATTGTTCTAAATATTTCTAA
Source organism: Podotricha telesiphe (assembly GCA_038994665.1). Classification (NCBI taxonomy): domain Eukaryota; kingdom Metazoa; phylum Arthropoda; class Insecta; order Lepidoptera; family Nymphalidae; genus Podotricha; species Podotricha telesiphe. Next base: position 91,054 of record JAOYRR010000108.1, on the reverse strand, counting down.
TGCACAATTTTTGAAAAATCGGCTCCAGATTCCACGTAAAGCGTTAAAGTTACTGTACCAATAATAAATAGTATAATATGCGTGGGTTTTTTTTTCTTATTTTTATCTTTTTTTTCTACACTGGTCAGTAAATTAGAATAGTTTACTAAAGTATACATTTTCAGTTTCATGCAACAAAGTACGACGTTACCAGGCGACGTTCTTCTCGTTTGCGCATTTATATCGTACGTTGGGTGTTTCACTAAATTATATAGAATGGATTTGTTACACAAAACCTGGCTGGTGTTCATGAAAACTTTAGAGGTATGTAACTTTTGATTTTGACTATAATTATTATTTTTTTAATTTTTGTATATATTATTTGTTATTTTAGTCCAAAAAGTAACTAAATAGTAAGCATTATTATGAATCTTCTCTTTAAATTTTAAACAAGAATTTTACAAAAGAAAAGGCCAATGTGGCGTAGTGTAGCAGTGTAAACGCGATTGCCTTAGGGGTTCGATCCACACACAGAGGAAAGATTATATTTTGATTTCTTCGCTCTGGTAGAAGACAACGCGCGGCGTTGAGTTCCGCGATTCAACACGCAGCATCGGGTTCGGTCTTCTAGTGTCTTAATACTAGGTTCTCTATGACTACCCGGCTATACGCTAAAGCTATGAGGCGCTGAAGCATTGAGGCTGGTACAACTGAAAAAAGAAGGCAAAAGAAAATGCTATAAAAAATATTTTTTACAGTATTTTCTATACAATTATTAAGTATAAGTAGCACAAGTTTTTTTAAGTGACAATATTTTTTATTAAATCTTTTTACACTCATTTACAGCCACCCATTCCTATAACAGATGGCCTGGACCCGCTGTCAATGTTGACCGACGACACGACTATAGCGATGTGGCACAATGAAGGCTTGCCTTCAGATCGTATGAGCACTGAAAATGCGACGATTCTGTCCAATTCCGATAGATGGCCACTCATGATTGATCCACAGGTTGGTTTATTATAAGATATATGACTTTTTAAATATGTACAAGGTGGGCCAAAAGAAGTCATCCTCGCTATTTTTTTTTTAAATACAAACTATTTATTCTGTTAAAAATATGTTTTATTCTACGTTCAAAATAAACATAATTTACGTGGACTTTTTGACTACTTGATTAGTATGTCGTTTACTTAAGCTTCTATACGCCGTAATTTCCACTGTAAATTGTAAAATCTCAATTTTTTTTAATTCCTGTATAAATTTCTTTAAAATCTTTGAATCAAATTTTCAGCTTTCTACGGCAAGTAATTCTGACTGTACGTTGTCAGTCCGCTATTTAGTTAAGCTACTGGCCATAGTAACCTGAAATTCGATATGTAGCTTTGTGAGCGTAGGTAAGCGCTATGAGATGATGTACTTGAGGGAATGAGGAAAATGTGATTTTATATTCTACAAAAAAACCGTAACATTCCTATAAAAATAACAAGACGAGGGTCATAAAATAAGTAGTATCAAACTAAATTTACATCATGGCGCAGTGGTTCAACATCTAACTGCATATGTGATTAGTTGTGGGTTCGATTCCCACTCGGAGGAATGATTATATTATTGTAATTTCCTCGCTCTGGTGAAAGACAAAGTGCGGCGTTGAGTTCCGCCACCTCAATATTCAAAGTCTCAAATTCAGGTGGAAATTGAAGAATCAAATGTAATTACATATATTTGGAAAACGTATAAAAATTTTAACGACGCGGGATTTCAACCCGCGGCTCTTGAAAATTGTTCAAAAGTCTAAACTTGAACCTGTTTTCTAAATATACGTTTTTAAATTTCCTAAATGTGTGAATAACACTTTAAAATAATCTTAAAAATATCAAATGTTTTGACAGTAGGTTCTCTCTGGCTACCCTGCTATGTGGTAAAAGGCGTGAAGCTGGAGCAGTGCAGTAAATTTACAATTGTTAATGTATTCTAGCTGCAAGGTGTCAAATGGATAAAACAAAAATACGAAGATATTCTACGAGTAATTCGTTTAGGACAAAAAGGTTATTTAGATACAATAGAAAAAGCTATAATCAAAGGAGAGACGGTATTATTAGAAAATATAGGGGAGACTGTAGACCCTGTACTAGATCCATTACTTGGTCGAAATTTAATTAAGAAAGGAAGGTTAGTAACTATTTTATCTATAAGAAATCACCTTAAAAAATTAGACAGGAAATAATAAGTAAATACTTGCAATTATTACTACGAGGGATATTTAATTAATGAACATGTGGTGACAATCATAAAACTTTGCTTAATTTTAATAATTTATAATTTTGCTAAATATTAATAACTTAATATTAGTACTTGAAGCGCAAATATGAAAGAACAAACATAAATTTATTAATCCATTCCATTTTAAACTACAATCCTTTGAATTAATTCCATTTTAAAATACAATGCTTTTTAATTGTCTTTATAAAACAGAGCTATCAAAATCGGTGACAAAGAAGTGGAATACAGTCCTAATTTCAAATTAATACTTCACACTAAATTGGCAAATCCACATTATAAGCCCGAAATGCAAGCTCAAACAACTTTAGTCAATTTCACTGTCACTCGAGATGGTCTGGAAGACCAGCTACTGGCAGAAGTTGTTAAAGCAGAAAGACCAGATCTAGAAGAATTGAAAGCGGAATTGACGAAACAACAAAATGAATTTAAAATACAATTAAAGAAACTCGAAGACGATCTCCTTTCAAGATTGTCGTCAGCAGGTGGAAATATTTTAGGTGATACCGCTTTGATTGAAAATTTGGAGATCACTAAGAAAACTGCTGCTGATATTGAGAAAAAGGTAGGTTAAAGGTAGGTATTTATATATTTTTTGGTTTTTAGCGAGGCTTGCTTTTTCCCGAACAGCAGGATAGTCAAAGAGAAACTAGAAGCACTCCTTTAAAAAATCATACTTAATACATTTTTGTATTTTGCATTTTAGGTATGATTGTGTATATATATATATATATGTACACTAGTGGTCTATGTGTATATATTTACAAATTTTTTTTTACATTTTGTTTTCATTTTTAGTGAAAACTTTATTTGCGTATGTTTTATTTAATTATTAATAATTTAATATATTTTAGGTAACAGAAGCAAAAGTGACTTCGCACCAAATCGACCAAGCTCGTGAGTTCTACCGGCCGGCAGCGGCGCGAGCGTCACTGCTATATTTTATACTCAACGACCTTAATACAATCAATCCTATTTATCAATTTTCACTGAAGGTATTATAATAAACTTTAGATTACTTTGTATCTTTTAATCTTTTAAAAAATATTTTTTTATTTTTATCACCTTTGAAATAAAAATCAGCTTATGTAGCTGGTTTTAGGTTGCATTGATATGTTTTGAAGTAGTGATGTTACAGGGATGGATATAGGTAAAATACTATACTCGTATCTGTTTCGGATTTCGAATTATCCTTAAGTTCCGGATAATTTCGGCTATGGATATTATACTTTTAAGGAATTTACATAAATTTCTGGACCTAATTTCTCGATTCGTCCCGGGTACGGATAGTTGTTTATTTCGGATATCCGATAGTTTCATCTACGGTAACGGAGCTTAATAATGACCCTGTGTAAAGAAAATCAATTTTTATTTCAAATATTACACATTAAAATTATATTTTTAATGCATTGGTTTAAATTTAAAATAAAAGATAAGCCGGCATGAGTTTTACAGTGTTTTTATTCACAGGCCTTTAGTGTGGTGTTCCAAAAGGCAATATCGAAAGCAGAGCCCTGCGAGGAAGTTTCACAAAGAATTAAGAATTTAATAGATTGTATCACATACTCCGTATTTCAATACACTTCGAGGGGTTTATTCGAGTGTGATAAACTAATTTTTGCATCTCAGATGACATTTCAGGTGAGGTTTTTTTGTATATTTTCGTCGAAAAGTCTTTTAATCGTTTTAATTAATTACTAGCCCTACAACTATTAGTTCATTCCATTTCCATTTCCATTCCATTCTTGTTTAGTTTCATTTTCTAACGAGTTTTAAATAAATTTAGATTCTTCTTATGAGCGAAGAAGTGTCACCTGTAGAATTAGATTACTTCCTTCGGTTTCCAATTAAGCCTCATGTTACAAGTCCAGTGGACTTTCTATCGAATCAAAGCTGGGGAGGTATTTGCTCTCTAGCTAGCAAAGATGAGTTTAGAAATTTGGATCGAGATATAGAAACATCGCCTAAGAGGTGGAAGAAAATTGTTGAAATGGAATGCCCTGAACGTGAAAAGTTTCCACAGGTATGAAAGGTGACTGACAGTTAGCTTTGAATGTATTTATATTATAATATAGAAAAGTGTAAAATAGTATTTTTTCTTCTTATGTTTTGCGATAAGTCTCATGATTTTTATGATTTTTTTTTAATAAATCATTAATATATATTTATATACTTGCTTATTTGTCAGAGAATTTCCTTTTTCTGAGCTAAATTAATTAGGTAAACTGAAAATTGCTGTTTTTAGGAGTGGAAGAATAAAACGGCTCTACAGCGACTATGCATGCTACGTGCTCTACGTCCTGACAGAATGACGTATGCTGTAGCGTAAGTGTTTATGTTTTCAAATATACACATTGAATTTTAATTTAGTATTAGTCTATTTATGAAAGGTTTAAAATTTAAATGAAATTATAGTAACTAGTTTCATTTCGTAGAATTGTTTTTAAATCTGCTAAAAGTATTTTTTACAGCTAAGTTTTAAAATAAAGTAACACTACATGCCTTTTGATATTTCAGTACATACATAGAAGAAAAAATGGGTTCGAAATACGTTGAAAATAGAACAGTCGAGTTCAGTAAGTCGTTTGAAGAAACCAGCCCGACTACACCAATTTTCTTTATCTTGTCCCCGGGAGTGAATCCTTTGAAGGATGTCGAAGCTTTGGGGAAGGCCATGGGGTACACTGCCGACTGTGGGAACTTTCATAATGTGTCCTTAGGGCAAGGTCAGGAGGAGGTAGCTGAGCAAGCCATGGATGAAGCTCTTAACAAAGGACATTGGGTTGTTTTACAGGTATTCATAAAATTATCAAATATATAATGTGTAATAAAATATATAATTTTATGATTCTATTACAGCGTAGTGGGACAGAGGTTGACTGATGTTGGTTGTGGGTTCGATTCTCACTCTCAGGGTTTTTGATGTTATTTAAATTATTTTGACTCTGGTAAGACTAAGTGTGATGTTGAGTTCCACTACTCAACAAGGAATGTATCAATGAAAGTAAAGAACGAAGTATCTTGTCACTAGGTTCTTTTTGACAGAAAAAGTATGGTTCTCGAAGCGTATGTTACTCTAATAGCTCTAATATTTTTGTTTATAGGAAAATAAATATATTAATGTTACAATACAGTACAGTTTTGATTGTAAATACAGTGGGTTTCTCATAATTTAGTAAGACATGAGCAAAATGGGCAGGCAGTACATAAAAGTGCAAAGCGCAGCAGATGCTTAAAACAATTATAAATTTATAACGTTCAATGAAAGTGATATGGTAAAATACATATTTCGAAAACGTATAACAATTTGAACGCAGCAGGATTTGAACCCGTGCTTCTTGAAAACCGTTCCTCAACGGTTTTCAGGAGGCGCGGGCCAAATTCCGCTGCGTTCAAATTTTTATACGTTTTCTAAATATGCCTTTTTCAATTTCCTAAGTGTGCTTAAAATAATGTTAAAAAAAGTGATATAGTATTTAAAAATATTTTAGAATATCCATTTGGTAAAAAAATGGCTGCCAAGTTTAGAAAAGAAAATGGAGAGTTTCGCTGGTGCGTGTCACGATGAGTTCAGACTATTCATGTCGGCGGAGCCCGCAGCGACGCCCACCGCGCATATTATACCGCAGGGCATATTGGAGTCTAGTATTAAAATAACAAATGAACCACCTACAGGGATGCAGGTATTTTATATATAATAAAAATATATATATGAAATTTATAATTGTATAAAGAGAGGCTTCGTCCATGGCATATTTATAGTTTATATTAACTTTAGGCTTTATCTCTGTTTTTTTATCTAGTCTCTGCAGGCTTCTTTCACCTCGTCCAAAGTAATCATACTTTTAGTACATTTATTGTGAATATAACAGATATTTTTATTTCATAAAACATTTATACGTCAATTGTTTTTTTTGTTCTAATAGTTTTATTTAAACACTACGTACACACTCCGTACGTTTGTTGACAAAATCTGAATTTTAAAATAACCGGTTACTCGACTAGATTAAAAACTAAGACGAATTTACAATTAAGTAGTTCCTAAAAGAGTACAAAATATTTCAGTTGCCTTATTAATAAAGTTTATTATTATACTGTACATAGACTATTATTACATATTATATTATTATACACTAAACAACAGATATGGTGATACGTTAATTGGTATATAATTGAAAGTTATTCTGAAACAAATTGATATATGAATAAACTGTATTTAAAATTAATTGAATTCTGTGAATATGTTAGTAAATTGTAAAATTTAGCTTTATGTTCTCAGGCAAACTTGCACAAAGCTCTTGATAATTTTAATCAGGAAACATTGGAAATGTGCGGAAAAGAGGCGGAGTTTAAAGCAATTTTGTTTGCACTTTGCTATTTCCATGCAGTTGTTGCTGAACGAAGGAAATTTGGTCCTCAAGGATGGAATAAAATATATCCATTTAATGTTGGTAAGATTTTTGTAGTTTTAAAATGAATAAAAATATTACTGGTTATTTAAATCATTCTTCATATTATAAGTTTACAATTGAACTTTTACTATTCTTATTATAATTTTCTCTATTTTATTATACTTCTCGAAATCTTATCATTACGACTATATATGAACGTTAAGGGACTTAAGCCAAGTGATAAGTTCATTTTTGGGAAATGGTTGAGAAGAAAGTTCCAGCGATACTGCGGGTTTTTTAAATTATTATAATAAACAATGATTATTTATTATGTCCATAGAAATATGTTAAAAAAATTATACACGTACAAAACTGTTATAAAAATATAAGCACCTTATGTATTAAGGAACTAACAATTACATAAAATTATAAATATATATATATATATATATATATATATATAAGTATTTTAATGTTTTTGTAAAATTCTAGGTGATCTAACAATAAGCGTGTTCGTCCTATACAATTATTTAGAGGCGAACTCTAAAGTGCCTTGGGAAGATCTGAGATATCTCTTCGGTGAAATTATGTACGGAGGACACATAACCGATGATTGGGATCGAAGGCTTTGTAACGCGTATCTTGAGGAGTTGATGCAATCTGATCTGGTAATTTTGTGTAAATTGACCTAAAATTTGTCCATTTTCAATGATTTTTCTGAATTAATCGTTTAATATTGTTCTTTTTTATTCTCTCACTTATTACTTAGGCTATCAATTAGGATATAATTATCTATATATACATAATTCTTAAAAGAACTCTAAATATCTTGGTTGCTTCTTTTTTGTGAATGAATTAATATTATTGTAGTAGTTACTACAAATAATGTATTCTGAAATTTTATACAATTTGTTGGTATTTTGAGGAGAACTAAGTATCCATCAGTAGCTAAGGAGTTTGGGATGTGGAAACTGCTGTAATAGATGATATGACCGCTTTGTTCCTGCGATTTACTTACGTTCCGTTGATTTGGTTAAATTCCTTTGTAAAAGTTACGCCGAGTCTTATAAATTATAAATCTAACACTAGATTCTTACACCTAATCGTAATAAAAACAAGAGACCTATTATATTATCTGGAAAAGCGCATTTACATGAAAAATTAATATTCTAAGTGTATATTAATAATTAAATAGATACCTAAAGAAACTTGATTCAATTTCCATTACGAGAAAAGAAATAGCATTAAGTTCTCTTGTAATAGAGTACTAGATTTTCATTTTAATTCATTTTAATTTTAAGCAGAGTAGGTGATCGACAGCGAAACACTGGTAAAATAATAACAGGCCAAATAAAATAAAATAGACGTGTAACCTGACTAACTACATAACTTATAAGAAAATATTATTACTTACATTCTTAATATTCTATAGATATAAACTTAAAAGAAATTATTTGTTATTATTTAAATTATTAATTCTATTGATATTATAACAACATTTAAAAGTGTAAAACTTTTCACAGAAATCTCTAAACTCGATTTTCTCGAAATTCAATTTTTATTACATACATCCAACTTCATGTATGTATGTCTTCAATTATTATTTTGTTAATTAATCAGGTGGATGGTGAACTGCAGCTAGCGCCAGGTTTCCCCGCGCCTCCCAACACGGACTACCTCGGCTACCATCAGTACATAGAAGACGCTATGCCTCAAGAATCGCCCTATTTGTATGGACTTCATCCAAACGCTGAAATAGGCTTTCTAACGACAACTTCAGAGAATTTGTTTAGGACTATATTTGAAATGCAACCGCGAGACGCACAAGCGTCCGGTGCCTCTACTGTTACAAGAGAAGATAAAGTATATTTTATCATATTGTACATAATTTGAATATTTTGTAAAACTTGGTGTTTTTGTTATTAAAAAAAAGACGTATTTATATTTAGAAAACGAATAAAAGTTTTTTTTTTTTGAACGCAGCTGGATTTGTTAAATTTGTTAAATCCCGTTCGCGGGATTTGTTAAATTTTTATACGTTTTCTAAATATGTCTTTTTCAATTTCCTTAGTGTCCCCACACTTTAAAAAATGTTAACAAAATATGTTTTTGTTATTGCTATTGTGGAAATTGGAAGACATTAATTTTTAATTATTTTAAAAAATACACAGTATTTGCAAATCTCCTTTTTTCTCTAGTAATAATAAATATTACCGTAATATTTTATTTAATTATTCTAATAAGATTTTAATTTCTACAATTGGAAACTATTCTTGAAGTATTGGAAACCACTAAAAGTACGCTGGCTTACTTTAATTTTTGACACAGGTAAAGCAAATGTTAGATGAAGTCGTGGAAAAATTACCAGAGGAATTTAATATGGTAGAAATAATGGGGAAAGTCGAAGAAAGAACGCCGTACGTTATTGTCGCTTTCCAAGAGTGTGAACGAATGAACTACCTCACTGGAGAGATGAAGCGGTCTTTACGAGAACTGGATTTAGGGCTAAAAGTAAGTCTTTTTGTAGAAGACTGCAAATATGTTTTGTTAGTATTGAATGTAAAATAAAAGGTTGTATATTTCAGGGAGAATTGACTATTACATCTGATATGGAGGATCTTGAGAATGCTTTGTTTTTGGATCAGGTGGGGGGTTTTTTTTAAACTTTTTTATGTCTTCACTTCCATCTTCTAGACACAGATTTTAAATGTTAAAGCCACCGTGAGACAGCATCTGGCTGTAAATGCGATTATTGTGGGTCCGATCCCTACTCGGGATATTGATCATATTTACATTATCTTTAATTCCCCGCTCTGGCAAGACGAAATGGGGCGTTAAATTCTGCCACTCATTACGAAATATCAAGAATTCGGATGAAGACAACGGAACCTCAACCTCAGCCACGAGGCTCTCTCAGCCTGGATAGGCTTTTTCCCGTATAGCAGGATTGCTATACGGGAAAAGCGTGTAGACATCATAATATGTAATGCTGTCTCAGAAAGAATCACGTTCACATATCGCTGTATTTTACATATAATAAAATTCATCTGTGGCATTTTATTAGGTACCCACCATTTGGGCAAATCGAGCATATCCATCTCTCCTTGGACTATCAGCATGGTTTGTAGATTTGCTGTTAAGACTCCGTGAGTTGGAAACTTGGGCTACGGATTTTGTGGTGAGGATAAGGATAAATACATATTTATCGGACTAAATTGGACTACAATGTTTTTCCTATAAAATAATTTCTGCAAATTAATTAGTAGAATTAACCATTTCAATATCTTAAAGAAAACATCTTATCAACGTGTATGTATTTATTAAATAATAAATCCCTGTTATACAATAGAGTGAGTGCTATACATTTTTTTATTTATATTGAAATGGTTTTGTATAAAAAAAATTAATACCCTTTTTATTCCTTTTTTTTCTGTATCTTGTATCAAGGACCTGTATCAAGACACTCCATTCTGCACTTTCCACCAAATTCCGAGAAACTCAGCGCCTCGCTTCGATTTATCACCAGAGCGGAGAAATAAAAATAATATAAATACAATCGTTCCCCGACAGAAAATCGAACCCACAAACCAGCCACCACGGCCTCTTCCCTTTTTCCTCTTTAAAATTAAGTTATAAAATTTGTATTGCCAAATGAAACAGGGTGTTACAAATAGTAAAATTTGGCTACTTTCCAAATTAAAAACAGCTACCGACGTCAGTGTGGTTGGGAGGTTTCTTCAACCCGCAGAGTCTGCTGACCGCCATAATGCAGAGCACGGCGCGCCGCTACGAGCTGCCGCTGGACAAGATGTGTCTGCAATGCGACGTCACTAAGAAAATGAAGGAGGACTTCACGTTAGACCGTTTTTACTTAATAATAAATTGTATGTTAATGTGATAGAGAGCTTCAAGTGGGCAGAAGAGGTACGCGCTATTCATTTTGATTTGATAAGACAAGGTGCATAGACATTCCTTTGAGTGGGTTCGAGCACATAACCATCGTGTTTAAAATCAGACGCTGTTCCACTGCGCCACATTGGCCTTTATCGTTGTTCAATTTATTATTGTATATCTTTTGTAAACTTAGCGGAATATGTTATGGGCCAAACGCCGCGTATTGTTTTGTCAGATATGGCAAAAACAAAAACTAAGGGGGAGTTTCCCTCCTTACTCACTTCTTCATGATGACCCTAACACACACACTACACACACTACACACACACACACTAATGTGTGGAGATAAAACTCAAATAGTCGCTAATATTTGAACTTCAGCATAGCGGACTCCCGCTCAGCTCCGCGCGACGGCGCCTACGTGCACGGGCTGCTGATGGAGGGCGCGCGCTGGGACGTGCACGCCGGGATCATAATGGACTCGCGGCTGAAGGACCTGTTCCCGCCCATGCCTGTTATCAACGTCAGGGTGAGATGTTGGCACAGATGAACTTATTAAAGCGACAAGTAGTGTTAAGCGTAGCTTGTTGCTAATAATTTTGTGTGATATGAAAAATATAAATACTGTTTTTCTAAATATTTCTTTTTTAAATATATTTGAAGTTTATATATGATATTTAGTTTGGAAAATAAAAAAAAAAATTAAAGGCGGTACGATGCAGATTGAATGGACTGTATAAATTAAATATTGTAAGTGCATTTAAATTATAAAAAAAACATTTTTAGAAAATTTTACCATTTAAGTTGTTTAAGATATATTTTTTAAGATTTTTATGTAAAAGTTCGAACCAAATTTTCTTTAATTCGAATTTATCGACATTACTTTTATTGATACACGTTTTTAATTATGTTAGATGAGAAAGCAAATTATATTAACAAATAGAACTTCTATTATGTACTCTGTCATTATTTTTTTAATTCTGAGGTAATAAAAAATACCTATAACTCAATAAATATCAGCTTTTGAACAAAAAGGCGTATATGCAAACGATAGGTACATATATAAATATTCTTTAAAATGTTTTAGTTTTCCTTTTGCTTACAGGCTATAACCCAAGACAAGCAGGACATGCGCAACATGTACGAGTGTCCTGTGTACAAGACGAGGACGCGAGGTCCCACATACGTGTGGACTTTTAACTTGAAAACTAAAGACAAACCCTCTAAATGGACATTAGCTGGAGTAGCTTTATTATTGCAGACTTAACTTTTTTAACGACGAAATAAACAATTGTAAAATAAGATTTATTCCCATACTAGCGACCCGATCGCGATCTCGCCCGCGTGATCGATAGTTGATTCGTATTTTCGGCGGCCTTTTAGTAAAACAATAAAATTCCTGGAAAAAGTATAACTAAATATGTTCATCCCAAAACCTTCATGTTACATAAAATTTCATCACAATCGGTTCAGCGGTTTGGCCGTGATGACGACATCGATAGACAGTTACTTTCGCTTTTATAATATTAAGGTTTGAACTCAGGTTGGGTAAAAAAAAAATGGGAGATATTGTCTCGCAGTATAATATAGATATAGTAAAGTATAGATGGTGTATCGTTATATAAATGATATTCAACTCAATGGAACAATTTTCCAGTAAGGGTCCGTATTTTCTTAATTTGGTTGATTAAAGTAAATTGGATGTAACTATTAATAATGCAGTGTTGGCCGCATAGCTGGATAGTCAGAGAGAACCCAGTTTCCGTTCTCCATTTTCCGTATGAAAATCAAGAGATTGCGTATTGAGTGGCGTAAAAAAGAAAATATTTTATATACCTATACCTACAATCATTCTTTCGAGTGGGAATCGATCCTACAACCAATCGCATTTTCAGTACGCTTTTCCACTCAGACAGGATGGCCTCAAAGTAATTTATGTAAAAACGCATATGTCAAATTATGTTAAGTCGTTCTATATTTTAAAGGATTATAACATATTTGGCAAGAACATTTTTCAAAACGCATACAAATTTGAACGTAGCGCGATTCGAACCCGCGCCTCTTGCTGGAAACCGTCTAAGGACTAAACCGTCCCCGGACGGTTTTTAAGCACCGCGGGTCCCGCTACGTTCCAATTTTTATGGTTACTTAAAATGTTTTTATATTGTAAGTGTGTGTATAACACTTAAAAAATATTATGTTTCTAAAAAGTTTATGTCTGTTATGTGTAAATGTTTTGTAGAATAATTTTTAATATTTTATTGTAAAGTCAAGTATTTTCTTAAAAAAAAATTTGTACATTGTAATACAACGTATTTTTTTTTCATTTTCCCTTCATTATTGTTATCTTATTTTTAAAAGACTAAAATTATCTTTTATATATAAATAGTTTTAGCTGCTGCATTATTTTTCAAAGCATCGTTGATCGATTCCAGTTTGAAATCTATTAGGTCTGTGTCAGACTTCCTTCTCAAAACAAACTATTTGTCAAAACATGAGAAATATAACATAATATATTTAACATAAATACCCGGATTTCATTTACAACTTGTATAATTATCGGCAAGTTCAAATTATTATCAATCGTAACTTATGACAAATCTTAATACGACCTTGTCACCTTTATAATTTATTACATAAATTTTCATCATTGGATCTAAAATGACCATTCATAAAGAATTGTGATATTGACTAGCGTTTGAAAACGACTTTGCTTGTTTTAAAACATTAGTATAATGTTGTTATGTATTTATTAATTTTTTTCTTATCAAGCATTAGTTTAGTTGCATTTATTTCTCTAGAAATATGAAATGCCTCGATTAATTAATTTTGTATTGCATAGTCTAAGCGAGCCTAGTATTATATTCATCACCTTGAGTGGAGAGACCGAAATGTCTCCTAAGACATTCCTTAAGCCTAGAGATAGGTTATTACTTATTTCTTCTCGCGCATTTCATATGAGCTGATTTTTTCTTAGGTATAAGATAAAATATATTAAAAATTAAAGAGTGTTGTATATTGTTGTACTGTAATGTCTCGACTTCGGATAGAAATCGGAGTGTTTTAGGTCTTCAAACTCGTTCCCAAAAATATACTACTTATTCTCTAAAAAAAGAGATCATATTGAGGTTTCTTTACTAATTATTATTAGTCTCAAGAAAACCTATTTTATATTTATTTTATTATATCATTTTTATCACTAATACCAAGTTGTTCATAATAATTTGGAATAATTGAAAATATTACAAAGACCTTTCGGTATTGTTACAAATAGAAGTATGTACATTACTTTTTGTATATACTGATGAAATCATATAAGGCTATCAAGGTTTACGTCACCTAATGTTTGGTCGATGCTCTCATATATTTAACATTATCTAATTAATTTATAGTAAGTTAAAAAAGGATGACTCATCAACTGTGTCATCATAATTTTTTTATAACAAAAATATTTTTTTATTAAATTTAACAAAAGCTTAATTAATATTTTTTGCAGCTTCCCGCTTTACTGGCAAGACAGGGGAAATGAAAATATTTTAAATATAATTTTACCCTGAGCTGGTATCGAACCCACATCGCATTAAACAATTCTAAAATACTATCCAATCTAAAAAACGCGTTTATAGTATTACGACGATCTCATAATAAATATAAAATGAGATTCATTTAAAATACACATGTTTTATAAATTAACCTATTGTTTAACAGTTCAGTTTCTTTTTTTATTTTAGTTAAACGTATCTCTCGCGATCGGGTTAGGCATAGATGAGACATAGACCTAGTGTAAAGACCGGGACCTAGTGTTAAGACCTAGACCTAGTGTTAAGACGCGCCTTTCTCTGCCTTCCGCCAATATTAGACATTATATTTAATAGCACTAAGATTAATTAGTACATTAAAGCGGCAGCGGGCTGGACACGTATGCACGCAGATCGCGGACAGGTCATCCTCCAGCTTAATGGCCCGACCTGAAGAAGATAGCCGGGTCTGGCCGGATGCGGAAGGTGGAGAATCGGGACCTCTGGCGCACCCTGGGGGAAGCCAACGTCGAGCAGTGGACAGGAAAAGGCTGAATTGATTGATTGAAGCCTATAAACCACTACGATTCATCCTTTCTACGAATAAAAATTAAAATCGATATATTCCCCCGTCCTGTCAACGAACGATTGATTTTTTTTTGTTAAGACCCAATTCACTGATAAGAATTCAAAGATCTTTATTAAAAATATGAACGTTTTCTTCGCATAACAAAGAAGTCTCTATCAAACTAAGTGTCCAGACACTCCGATCCCATTTCCAACTTGAATTTGATTTTTAACAATACATTTTAAGTGTTCGAACTCAACGCCGCGCTTTGTTTTACCACCATCAAATACCTTCTCATTTAACACCTTATCACCTTACAAATATTTTTACATATATTTAATACTCGACTATTCTTAAGAAAGTTCACATCGTAGTATCTTTTCTAGCATCAGATTCCCAGGTCTATAGGCTGATTTAAACCAAGATAAACATCGCTTAACAAAGTTGGAACTTAAAACAAAATACACACAGCTACTTATTTGTCCAATGAAAGTGAATTTATTCAGAACAAACGAACTTGTAAATGTTCAATTAATGAATACTGCCCTCTTCGTGGGCGTCGCGTCGTACACATGGAGCTGTATTGATCTCTCAACAAGCTTTCAAGGGCTAATTAGATAATTTGATACAATTGATGATCGTTGATAAGATTGATGATAATTTATTTCGTTATCTTACTATAGTTCTTTTGGAATTCGGAATGCATTTTTAATGCACATGTCTGCATGCATGTCAAGACAGACTGATTCATACATGTATATCATACTAGAGACCGCCTCGCGGTTTCACCCGCGTGAACTATAATAGCTGTTTCGTATATTTGGTAGTTTTTTCGTAAAATAATGAAATTCGAGGTAAAACTAAAAAAAATATGAGAGGAAAAGTATAGCCTACCTAGTAGCCTATGTTCATCTTAAGACCCTCAAGTATCTCTACATAATTTTTTGATCACAATCGGTTCAGCAGTTTGGGTGTTATTGCGTCACAGACAGACAGACAAAGTTTCTTTCGCAATTATAATATTAAGTATGGATAGTAGACATGTCAACTCGCAAAATACACACAATTTAAATATAATCAGTTGCTCGAGCGGGGATGAACCCACAACCAAACTCGTCTACGATAAGACGCTTGCCCACTGAGTCGTCTCTATGCGATATGATGGCTGTGGGTTCGATTTCTACTTAACATCGCTGTATGTGCTAGTTAACAAATAATATCTCCAATGAAGACGAGAAATGTTGTGATTTTCCTCTACGTTATTTCTGCCTCGCACGCACACGAAAATTGGGAAATATAAATACACTTATAGCGTATATTTAATTGAAATTCCTCTGGTCCGCGTTGGCTGGCTTTCGTGGACGGTTAAGCTATAGAGCCCCACTTGTGGAAATAGTTATATTTATATATTATTCTCGTTCTAATACTTTATTACAACGAAAATAAAATTTACGACGAGGAGTTGAGTTCTGACGCAATATTTTGGACAGAAAGTGGAAATGAAAATGTGAAGTTTATATTATAAATCAGGATAGTCAGAGAGAACCTAGTACCAAGACAATCCATTCTCCAATTTTCGTCCAAATTCGGGACATTGAGTGGCAAAACTTAACGCGCTTCATCTTACTAAATGAAATTAATCTAAATATAAGCATACCCCCGAGTGGTAATTGAACCCACAACCAATCCCGTTTACAGTCAGAGGCGGTCCCGCTTCGCCATGATTTTCGCCTTTTCTCTTTTCTTATAAAAAAAATAATTAAAAGTAGGATTTGTCATACCACTTATGTAATGATTAAATAATCAGTTGGCAAGGAACGAAATGCTAGTCAATAGCGCTAACCTTGACACACTCGCTTAATATATTCTATTGTGAATCTCTGTGTAGGTTTGTGTATGAGAGCTTGAAGGACGGCTTTAGCTGCTATACTTGTTTCATATCGTGTGGGAAAGCTAATTAGGAATACCTCCGTCCTCGTCCTCCGTTCCTCCGTCCTAAAACGGTTTCCAAAAGGCGCGGGTTCAGATCCCGCTGCGTTCAAAATTTTATACGTTTTCTAAAAATCTGTTTTTCAATACATTATAATAACTATATATTTTAATTTGTAATGTTTCATGTTATTGTAAATTGTTGTTAGTAATATGTAGGATCACTTTCAAAACTACACTACCAAAAGTACAATAATCACTTGACGAGAAAAACTCTATTTACTTATAATTATAATATTCATACACTAATTATAAAACATTAAACTCACATTACATATTATTTCCATTACCAAATAACAAAATAAACAACTTTCATGCCTATGAAATATGCCTAAATATAAAACCTTTCTAAATAGGAATACTCTCGAAGTTACATCCAAGTCCATCCAAAACAATACCATTAACACCAAAATCCAGAATTGAACTTATGACCTACGTCATTTATTACACGAACTGAATATAAACACATAAAAAAAATAGTATAACGTCTTTACATAAATCAAAATCCTGTCAAGAATCATTTTGCAGGTCGTGCCAAAGCGAAGGTCAAGGCAGTTTCAAAAATCCTAATTGGCCTCGATTTCCTCGTTTCGCATATTGTTTAGTTATCTTTTTGTATGACAATCAATGCATAAAATTAGATTTGTTGGAGTAAAGTTTAAAATATCAATAAATTAAAAATAATAGTTATAATTATGACTGCTAGTACATTGTTATGTATAATGATTTAATGAAATATAATCTTTTTATATGATACTATTTAAAACGGATTAACGGACTACTGTAAAACCTCAGTTTTTTTTAGTATATTTTTTATTATAATATATAGTTTTATTTAAAATGTGTAAATATCAAAAAAAAGCTACAGATCTTATTAATTTACTTAAATTATGAATTATAAAAACAAAAACATATCATGTAGAAAATATCCGTAGAAAAGTTCAAGTGACAAATCATTGGTAGTTTCTCTTTTCCATTACACAGTATAATACTTGATGTAAGTTATTAAGCGCCTAATGAGTAGAGCCACGAAATATTTGTATGATAAATTTTATTTACCCTAAACTAAATTAGAACCCACACTCAATCTGCCTTACGACGAACTTAACTTTAATTCCTTAATTGTAATTTACATTTGTACAGTAACATTTACTTGAACTCCGTATGTAGACTCGCAGTTGCTTAACACGAAATAGATTAACCTTAAATAAACTAACATTTTTGTAAAAAATAAAGTGGACCAGACAGTGCTAAACGGAACACGGCGGACCGTAGGCATTAATTAAATTCGCCCTATGTGTGCCTCCGATTAACACAATTCACAACCTCCTTCTATCTCTGATAAAATTAGCTTAAAATTGTTTATTTAGAAAACAAACCGACCGAACCTAGTGTCAATATACTCTGTACTCCACTGCACTCTAAATCGAGTGGCTGCGACGGCCACTTATATATGAGATGAAATTTATAAATATAAAACAAGCCCTAATGTAACGACTATAATACATATAACGACTATAATACATAAACGTATAAAAATTTGAACGCAGCGGGATTTGAACCCGCGCCTTTTGAAAACCTTTCTAAATATGTCTTTTTCAATTTCCTTAGTGTGCGAATAACACTTCAAAAAATGTTAAAAAAAATATGTAACGACTATAGTTTTGTCCTTTTGTTTCACAGTTTCTTTCTTTTGTACTTATGAAATACACTTTTCTATAATATTAAATTGAATGCGACTTTAGAATATTTACGTTTTCATATACTATAACGTTGTTTTCATAAAATGTATTTAATAAGTACTGTTGTTATACATATTAATAAGTATTTTAACATTTTTAACTCGTAAGGCTTAGCGGTTAGAGCGCTCGAACGGTTCGAGTTTTCACTGGTACATTTATAAAATTCTTGTTTTTTAATAATCGACAATAATCTACGACCAAACCTTCGGACTGTATTGAATGATCAAAATGAAAAAAATATATATAATGAAAACATTTTTAGGAAACGTATTCGTATAAAAAGACAGCGGGATTCGAAACTGCGCGTTTTGGAAACCGTCCAAGCGCTTTGACCGCTAAGCGATGCGTTCTATATCATGCTACGTTCTAGTTCTTATACGTATTGTAGTATGTATGTAGAGAATTTGAAATAATCATTCCTCCGAGTGGGATTTAAACCCACAACCGGCACGTATACTACCAGACGCTGCCACACTGCATCACGATAGCCTCTAAGTAGACAAGTGTAGTTGTAAAAAGGAAATGATTTATCATATATTTTATATACTGTAAATGTGCGATTACTACTAGATATTAACATTATAATTAAATCTGATTACTTTTACTGTAATATAATTAAAATAAATGATATGCAAGTATATTCGTGAGTAAATAATAGTTTAATTAAGTCAACATTTAAAAACGAACATGAACGTGAAAGTAAATTCTAAATAAAAACGCATTTATGATAAGTATTCTTGTTTGTGAGTTGTATGATATAATTATACTGTTATAATTGTATTAATTTAATGAAATCGCCTCTTATTTTGTAATTACTGATTTATAAGCAGTACATGTTTTAATAAAAAGCTTTTGAAAAGTTTTTTTTTGGCATTTTGTGGCCAAATGACACGCTCTATAATTCCACTCTCAACTTTTTGCCTATACTATAGCAATTGTGTTTTAGACGATAGAATCCACTACTGCTCTCTTTCGCGACAAACTTAAGATTTTTTTTTTCAACGATTTGATCTATCCTACAAAAAGAAAACTTCAATACACCCATACTAATCCGCATTAATATTATAAATGCGAAAGAAACACTCTGTCTGTATGTAACGTTATCACGGCCAAACCGCTGAAGCGATTGTGATGAAATTTCATATAGAGATACTCGAGGGTCTTAGGAACAAAGGCTATTTTTATTAAAAGTAAATAAAAATAAGGAGGAGGACTCTAGGAGTTTTATTGGTGTACGAAAATGCCGCCAAAAATACAATACAGATATAGTTGACACGCGTAAAGCCTCGAGCAGGTCAATAGTAATTGTATAATTATAATTATCAAAGATCTGAATAGCTACGTCCGTTTCTTTTAAAAAAAAACCCTCTTTTAACACTCGTTACAATTCTCAAGGAACCTAAATATAAAATTGCAGACTAAGAAATGGAAGAGTTACGAGTACATATAAATAATATTTTAAAAGTAAAATTTAAATTTCTCTTTAAATTTTACTCTCTTTAAATTATGAATTCATATTTTTCATCTAAACATTATACCTCCATACCTGCTCCATTCTATCACTCATCTAAACGAGAAGATCGCATGTTCAAGCACGCGTACCATCGAGATGTAATGACTTGCCAGAGAAAGTGCTAGAAGACGTTAATTTTTTGGGCTAGTGGCCTAGCAACCTCTTTATTTTAAACTACTAACGCTTTATAGATTATAAGCTATAAATTAAAATAACAAGATAAATTTAAATAGCAATCGGTGCAGTGGAATGTGTGTGTGAATGTAACGTCAAAGGTTGTGATTCAGTAACTTTCGTCGTATGAACATCAAAATGGTCATCGTGGGTCAATGGGACAGCGCCTGACGTAAACGCGATTGGTTGTGAGTTCAATTCCCTCGGGGGAATAATTATATTTAAAATGTTTTAATTTCTCGTTGAGTTCCCGCGAGCGCCCCACTCAATAAAATTTCTCGATTTCAGGCCGACAGTGGAGAGCTGAGAGCTGAGCTTGACACTATATTCTCTCTGACGGGTAGTCAAAAGTCACTATGCGGGAAAAGGTGTGAAACTGTAACATTTTCATTATCCAATTCTAACTTCCGACTTCCGACTTTCAACAAGCAAGCAATGTTTTGAATTTTAGGAAAGTGGAGGAGAACGGCTTGTGCTAGCACTGCGTCCTATCCTCTCCTTTAACACACACATAGAATTGGTATAAGTTCATGTGAATTTTTAAAAACTTTTTTCTTTAATATATATTTTTAATAACAAAATAATTATTCATTTCAACTTTTAAGTGATTCAAACGCTAATGTAGCGTTTTTGGTTGTACTCAATGATTGTCAACAGATACAATATTTAGATTAGAATTCATATTTGTCTATTGAGGCCATCGTTGGGCAGTGTGACAGCGTGTGGCTGTGAACGCGATTGGTTGTGGGTCTCATTGCTCCGCTCTGGTGTAAGACTAGACACGTCATTGAGACTCAAAAGTAGTCCCAAAAATATGTTTTGGAAATCTTCAATCTTCTTATATATTAATAAAAATATTATCAATACTAGTGCAGCCATTTTTTGGTTTAGGATAGATTCCCTTTAATGAAAGAAAGTCTCTAAAGAAATATCGCAAATTCATTAGTAATAAAACTTGGCGTTGGATTCCTCTACTTACAACTACATGCTAAGGAGAACTGATTATAAAATATATCTAGAACTAGTAGGTCACAAACGTTACAAAATAAAGTTACAAAATACAAAATTACAAAACCAAGTTATATGTACATATGTAGTAAGTAATTATATACCAAAAAAAGATCCTTTTACCTAAATGTATTAAATATCATATTTATTTTAGCGAAATTACTAATATATTAAGAATGTGTTTTCGTAAACATTTCTTTCAAAATATTTAGAAATAGCGTTTGAAAGAAAATATTCTATTAATATAACTGGCTAATTTATTTGATGCTCAATAGATATAAGAATACGGTCAACTCAATAAGGGCGTACCGTTAGTTTTGAGTAACAGCGAGTGGCCGCTTACCAATAATAATACATTCAAAATACATATATCATTTTGTTGAATGGAATACGTATTTTTATGAATAGAACGGATTTTCGTAATAAAATATTGATGGTCGTTAATTTTTGTTAATGTAACTGCAGTTATAAATGTATGTACTCGTATGTGTTTATTTATATAATAGTGCTTTAAGAACGTATCGCAGCGGGATTTGAACCCACACTTTGAGTTCGAGTTTGATAGATTAGAGGCCAGGGGCAGCGGGATCTGACTAGACTGGTCTCGCTCTCATTCGACAATATTCAATTTTGTCATTTCCCCGCTCCGGTAAGACTAAATTAACACTGCCTAGTACGTTATATGCGAAAAAAACATAAAAATAATATTATTGGGTTATTATATGAGTTTGACGATAAGTTTTAGAATTTCGATTGTCTATTTCTTCGCCAACTGTGATAGAAAGAACAAAATACTACTGTTAACTTTTTAGGCTTTAGTAGGTTAATATTTTCGTTATTAGGAGTGTTTTTGCGCGCGTTTAAGTCTTTTATATGAACATTCAGTAGAATAGAATACTTAAGTTAATGACTTTAATGATCGTTTATAAGAAATAAAATTGATTGACTGTTTTACTCGACTTTACGTACGTAATCTTAAAATTATATTTTCTAGAATAACTTAAAATAATATTACGCCATTAGAAATAATATTTTCACTTACTATTTAATTGCAACTGTAAACGGCATCTCAGTTTCACTCGGTAGAACTTCAATTATTCTCTAGGAATGTACAGTCGCCGCTTCTAGGTACGTATGCATGAGTTTTGCGAACATTCTGTTGTGCTAAGAAAGTGGTGACGTCACTACAATATCTTGTACGCTTAGTAACTTAAATATTACAAGGGTATTGTATTTATGATACTTTAGACATACCAATTATATAAAGTTTGTAAAAATGATTTCATTATTATTTGGAGGTCAGTCAGAAGTAGTTATGTATATTATGTATGTATGTATTGTGGGTTCGATTCCCATTCAGGGGAATGATTATATTTGATTTATTAAATTTAATCTAGATTGGAAACATATCACTTTTCGGTATTATTAAGTTATAAGACAAGGTAAAAACTGTTTAAAAATTTAATCTTTATTAATAATTTAAGATCATTGTGCAAATATTGACCAGTCGGTGTAAATAGGTCATCAACAATACTTAGCTCTGAGTGGGGTAAATATATTTGTTTGATAATAGAAGCTGTAGCGGGACGTTGGACTAGATAGATGAAACGGCTGCGGACAAAACCCATATAGGAAAACATATATATGTATATCTAACTAAATCTCCATCCGTTCATTAAATTCGTTTTATTGTACTATTTTTGTACTGCCTTAATTGCAAATTAAATTAAAACATTTTTTTTATTAATAAGTACTACTCTGTTCCCAGCAAATTTTGTTCTATATGAAACTTCAATCAATGCCTGGAGTTCTTGTAATGAATCATCAAAAGCAACATTATTATTGTATAAGTATACAGTCGCTAACAAAATAAGATATAAATCTTTAAAATGTACATATATTTGTCCAAACTTCTCTAATATATGCATTTAGATGTAAGTAAATTATATTTATTTAAAGATTTCTCTAGCGTAAAGCACGAAAGTGTTAGTTCGTGGGTGCAGCTTTTGGCAAACGAGGTTAATTGAATCATTTTCAATGAATACGAAAGGCTTCGGTTTTAAATATGTTTATATAGTATATTAGTTATATATGTTTAAATTTTATTTTTTTACCTTGTTTACTTTTGTTTATTCTTGAAAATCTAAAGTCAAGACACGTGCGTGATGAGTGGCGGAACTCAATGCCGCATTGTGTCTTACATAGCAGAGCGGAAAATGGTAAGTATTTTAAATTTAATCATACCCGGAGTGGGAATCGAACCCATAACCAATTGCGTTTACAGTGAGTCACTGTATCACTCCACTCTGTACACTCTCTTGTTAATAATTTATATAAAAATGTTAGTACTGAAGGACTGACAATATAGACATTTTTATGTCAACTAATCCCCATTGACGCGTAAACAACGCGTTGCCTTGGCAACGTGTGTGTCACTTTGTATAAATGTGTCACATTGTCATTATATAAATTTAATGTATTTATATATATTAAGTACATTTATATGTATTCTAGTATTGGAGTGCATCCGTCTATTTATAACCTATAATTGTGCCTAATTTCATCACATCACAAAATCTTTGTGAAATTTTATTTTATTTATCAAATTTTTGCTCCACGCATTAATATACAAATTGAAATTGTCTATTTTAATAAACAATATAGAGAAATTTTAGTAAAAATTTTTTTTTTTTTATAATTGAATGATCGTATCATAAAAATGTAAAAAATATAACAACCTCTATTACTTTTTGATTAACAATATAAGTAATAAAGTAAACATATCATAATTGCACTCATTTAAGAATAAATACAAAAACGATCGTCAAGCTTTTTTTAAATTGGCCTAGATTTCATGTCTTACGAAAATTATTTAAAAAAAAATGATTTAAATGTATTATGAAATAAAGTGCATCACTATTGTCAAGAGAAAGCCCTGAGTTAAGTTACGTCACTTTACTAACAACTCGAATTCGGACGGAAAGTGGAGAACGGAGTTTTTTTGACACCAGGTTCTTTATGCCTTCCGAGCTATATGGGAAAAAGAGATAAAGGTAAATTAAAAGAGTGGTGATCGACAAACACTTGCGGTGGTGGGCGAGGCAGGTGCTCACAGTAGTCTTATTCTACACACCGAACACGCGCGCGTCTAACGTCATACACGACTTTATGTTAATATATTTTAAGATTTTACGATTTTACTATCCATAGTGAGTTTTTGTAGTGAAGTGATTGTTTTTTGTTGGACTGTCATATATTTCGGAATTTTTTGTTGTTTGTTTCGTAAGTATTGACTATATTTTATTACACATATACGTAATTAAAAAATTGTTTTGGTTATAATATTATACAACTGTTATTTTAACGTTAAAAATAAAAAAAACAATTTAATGATAATTATTCGTATTTTTTACATTTTTAAAATGTCCTTTAGGAAACGTATAAAAATTTTAATGTAGCCGGATTTGAACCTGGATTTTAACGTCACCGTATGTAGAACGTATGAGTTAGCGGTCAGTGCGCTTGTGTGGTTTCAAAGAGGTGCGGGTTTGAATCCAACTACTGTGAAATTCTTATACGTTTTTTAAAAATATTTTATAGTATTTGTCAAAGTTTTTTATAAAGGTAGGCTAGTAATTTTACTAATACGACCAAGCCTAAAAACGAATTTCTTTAAATAATATCAAATTATATACGAAACATGAAAATATAGCTTACACAAACTTATAGAAAAATTAGTTACAATAAAAAAACACTGATACATACATTGATGGCTAAATGCATTACACTTTTTTCTTCATTTACAATGAAGATTTCCTGCTTAGCTAAAAACTTGCAACACTAAGGGCCAATAAAAAAATTCTTTTACCATACAATCCTGCCTATTAGGAAATGGTTTTTTTGCTCTCATTAATTAAAAAAAAACAGCACTTTAAAGGCAGGTTATAGGTACCTAATCGCATCAATTTCAAGGATAGCTAACATATTTCCAAAGGTTCAATACCGTAAGGATACTAATTTAACCAATTACGAATATTTTATGCAAATTATACCATAAACTAAAATAGGGATTTAAAAATAAACTTGTGTTCATGTTTTTTACTATAGCAGATTTATTTTACCAGATTTTGCTTAAAATATTTTTATCCGTATGATGAGTCACGGATAACTTTGATGGTAAAGGTCAATCGATAAATTCGATTTTTCATCTTATTATATTAGTTTAGAATGACGTAATTGTTTCTATTCAATATATATTTAATAATAACATATTTTCATTATCATAACAACTTCTATTAATTTGGCAATTTAAAGTATTGATATCTTAAAAT
This sequence comes from Podotricha telesiphe, assembly GCA_038994665.1. Classification (NCBI taxonomy): domain Eukaryota; kingdom Metazoa; phylum Arthropoda; class Insecta; order Lepidoptera; family Nymphalidae; genus Podotricha; species Podotricha telesiphe. The sequence goes on along the minus strand of JAOYRR010000108.1, from coordinate 65,667 downwards.
TTACAATTGTTAATTTAATTTGATAAAACAGCAGTAACTAACTTATAATGTATTATTTAAGAAAATAACAAAATAGTTTAAAAATAAACGAAAAGGTCATCCTGGCTCATTCTGTAAAAAATATTATGTTTTCATTAGATATGAAAATAGGATTGCAAGATTTACCAGTATTTATAGATTGACAGATGCACTTGGAGCTAACAAAGTCGTGTTAAAAATCAATTTTGAGGCCGTCGTCGCGCAGTGGTATAGGGTCTGACGGTAAAAGCAATTCCATTTCCAATTTCCATTATTCCTTCGCTCTTCCGCTGAACACGCAATGTCTCGATTACAGGCGGCAAGTGGAGAGCGGAGTGTCTTAAAACTAGGTTCTCTCTGACTATTTGGAAAAACTTGTGAAGATGAATAAAAAAGGTTCTAGCCAGTCCATTATAAATATCGTAATTCACAAGTAAATTAGATATTTTATCGGCCTCTAACACTTAGTATGGACACCTATTAGGTTATATCACATCGTGTTATTGCACTTCTAAGTATATAATGCACATGGTCATGTTTCTAATAGAATTTTAGCTTGAAAGGATACCAGTTAGCCTTAGAACATTATTCAAAAGAAGATATAGTTCTAATTTGTTTAAAAATTATATATTTGTTTCCAACGGTAAGAAAATTAGAAAAGTTTAAGGCTGAAAGTCAAAATTGTTCACATTTTTGTTTGGAAATATATAGCTACGGATCGAAGATTATTTTATCAGAATAACTCTACAAATCTATTAAGCATATTCATATTTTCTAGTGTTTACTTCATATTAAAATCTATCGCAGAAGGATTTTTTGCGAAACCTATTGCCTTATAGAAGGTATCTATTTCCGTTACGCTATACCCGTGTGATGTGTAAACGTTAAAAACTTTAGCAAAACACTTGCGTTATCATAGTATTAACTATATCCGTTACAATTTCTTAAGTTTTCGATGTTCTTGATTTCATAATGGGATAAGCATAAAGATGATATTACGAGTATATGAAGACATTACGGATATTAGCGGAGTTAAAGCGGCGTTGTGTCGCATTGAATTGCTCCTTACAGAACACTATGGTCGTAGATTTAATTCCAAATTAAGAAAATAATTATGTCTGGTCTACTCATATGTAGGTGTACCCAAGGGTACAAAGGGGGTAGAGAATATGTCTAGGTTACTACTTTTTATAAAATGTACAAGCAAATAAGTAGATACAAGCAGATATATGCATTATTAAATATATTCTCTAATATACATATAATGTAAGTTGATCGTTTATTCATTTTAATTTCTTCAATGTAATAAGAAAAAGCGCGGCGCTGAGTTGCGCAATTTAGTACGCATTGTCTCAAAATCTGGTGAAAAATGGAGAAATGAATGACACGACATTAGAATCGACCCATCTATCCTGATATACGAGAATACAACATATTTTATTATGTAATATAGGTTTCATACAAAATATAACTACATTCGGTATCGAATCGGCTATCTAATGAGATAATCGTGCACCTATACTATAAAGACCACTTCTTTATATCTGATTTAAATTCATCTTATTTAGTTTCATTTAAATTAACAGAGAAAGTTCGCAGCTACCAAGTAGTTTATTATTATGAAAAGAGGTTGTCGTTTCCCGCTTAGTTAGACTTTTTAGTTTCGGTCGTGAGTTGTCAATAATATAGTCATATAATATAGTCATAATAATATAGTCATAATAATATAGTCAATAGTTGTCTTTTGAGCATGTTACATAGAAACATACATACACGTGCGCAAATTATAATTAAAAAGCTTAATTTTAGTTATTCTCATTGTTAGCTAGACAACCTTATGTAATAAGCAAGCAGTGTAGTTTTAAATTAATATATTATATGGTGTAAGGTATGTATTGAACGTTGCAGGCTTTAAACTCGTCTCAAGCGAAACAATCACGTTTTTTTCACATAGCACGGCAGGCTGATAGAACCTAGTGTCAAGACACTCCGTTTTCTGCTTTCTGTCCAAATTTGAGACACTGCTAGTTGAGTGGCGGAACTCAACACTGTGATCCTAGGTTAATAACTAGCTAGGCCGACAGGTGACTCATATTATGTAAATTAAAAAATATATCAAATTGTATATTTAAAAAAAAACGAAACTTAGGCATACTATGCAATATGTGTAAAGTCCTAGAAATTGAAGTGGACATGGCTTCTTCAAACATATGAGTATATGACATTTAAATATTATGTTATTGACATTTTAGAGGTAAACGCGTAATCTATACATATAATACATGTAACCAATCGCTGTCTGTTCATGGAAGATACATAAGAAAAATAATTATTGGGGGTATTTATCAATTTCATAGAACCCAAATTATATTTTTTATTTCTTTTCTATTTCACTGTATATTTGTGCACACTAATATCAGAAACGGCTAAGCTGATTTAAACAGTTGCAGTTTTGACTATTGTATTTTGTTAAACTTTCGTTAACATTAAGTATTAGTTATTTCAATCGGTTCATAAATACAAAGATTACATAAATTATAAAAAACAAAGAACATTATATATTTTTAATCGTTAGTATTGTGATAGTTTTGTGAAATGACTTCTCTATGATAAGTATTTACAAAAAATAAAAGCATTAATTTTACACTGTTTGAGAACAAAATGATTAAATGTTTAGATCTGAGCCAGGACTTTAAACTAAAACTACAGTGTTATAAATTACAAAGAATCTTAAATTAGTCCAATTTACGATTTTAAGCTTTTGATTTGCAATTGAAATATATGTGAAACTCATCAAAACACCCATAAATTATATAATAATTATGCTTCAAGTTGTTGCAAGGATAATGATGAATGAAATCTTGACTCGCGAATTGCGCAAGCGCATCGAAAGTGACCGACGAGATGTACATACCGTCTGCGTAATATTGCTGTTAAATTTCATTACTATATGTTAATGTTTAAACGAGTGAATTTGGTAATGGGTTTTGGAGGTCGTTTAGTTCACCATTATATTTGATAAATTGTTTTTAAATAACATTAATTTTCTTTGATAAATATTTTTATAGGTTTTATAGCTTTTATATAAGTTTACATATTAAAATATTGGTAAATTTAATTTATATCATATTTCTTATATATTTTTTTATAAATTTGCTAATATTTTGTACTTACGTCGTAGTACGAAATGTTTCTTTAAAATTTTCAAGCAAAGTCCAAATCAGTTATCTATTCATACATGACAGCGAGAGGCTTTCAAGCTTTCTACTCGACCTGCAGCTGCATATGTCCAAATTGTTTGACACTTCGTAATTCATTCGTTACCAAGTAAAAAATCCACTTCGGACTCTCTTAGGAATAAATAAGGTATCTATGCTAATAGTTTAAAAATGTAAATAGTAATAACTGAAAAAAAATATCTAACAAAAGCTTCGTTCATATACCTGTAGTGTAAATATTGAGGTACTAATACTATATAATACTATAATAATATGAGGTACTATACTAATAGAAGTAAATAATTTATTTATCCGGCTCAAAATGGCTGAAATATGCGAATATGAATATATAATACAATTATAAAACTCTTAAAACTAAGATCATAGTACTAAAATCCGTGTGCCAATTCCAAAAACTTGTCCGTCTATACATGGACGTGCGAACGGTACCGCATCGGGGGCAAAGTAATGGTATGGCGATTTGTTTGCCATAAGCAAACTGATGTGCCATATCGAGTGTCGAAAGCGAGTGACCCTAATGAGATATAATCGGAATAAATAACTTAAAATGCCTCATATATTATTTAGATTATTTATTGGTAACAATGCATTCCATTCCCCGCTTTACTCCCGATTTCGGGACACTGTGAATTGAGTGGTGGAACTTTCATGTGGTAACATGAAACTTAATTACAATCATTTTTCCGAGTGGGGATCGAACCTACACCCATAATGTTTACTTACAGATACTTTCCCATTGCGCCACGATGGCGATCAACATAAGTTTTCTTGGTATTATATTTATTAAATTAACCTGTTCGATGTTCGTTCGATCTGACATGGCTTTTAAGTCTATCTTATGACGAGACTGAAAGTATCTTAAACTTTCTTGAATAACCTGGATGACATACACACATATATACATACATATAAACACACACACACACACACAAATAAACACATTCGCACACGGGCAAGCACACTAATTTCATATAAAAACATGAGCAACCCGTAATAGATTGGTATTTATTTGATTTCTTATATTTTTGTCAAGGTGTAATTGTAATTATAGTACAACTTACAATATAAGAAAAATAGTTAAGCTTCTTTGACACCGTTATAGCTTTTGGCATTGCAATTGGAGTAACAATCTCAACTTATATTTTGTTTATGTATGATTGAATTTTTGTTTCCCAATAAAGACTTTAGATGTTTTGTATTATTTGCTTGATATCTTGTATAACTCTATCTATATATACTAAATTAATAACTTAACTCTAATTTAAAAAATACATATTTAGAAAATATATAAAAATTAGAACGCAGCGGGATTTGAACCTGCGCATCTTGAAAACCGTTCCATTTCCTAAGTGTGCGATTAACACTTGAGATAATGTTAAAAAAATAACTCTAGTTAAACCAAAAGAAAATAGGATTTGATCCTTTGACCATCTCGTCTTGAAATCGTTATATATAACCAGAATTTCAAAAATACTACGCATTTAATAACATAAAATGAGTAATTAAAATATACTGTAACATAATATACGAGTATATTTTAAATCTGAATGTAGAATATCGCGAAGGTCGTAAATACATAAACGTATATAAAAATTTACGCAATCGAACTATAAACCGCAAATTCCGTTCAAAACAGCTTAACCTTTATCAACTTGAGTCATCTCTATAGGATTCGTGTTTACTCTATCAAGTGGCTGTTAAAGTATTAGCCAGTTAAATTTTATTTGTTTTGAATAGCAATAATTGTAAGATTTTTTTCTTTTTTTCATTGTATATTTGTTTTGTCCATTTGGAGGTGTTTCATGGTGGGTAATACCACGCTTAGTCAGATCAGATCATGGAACCGTTCATTTCAATTATAAATATTCCTTTAAATAAAATTTAAAACCAAACATTGCGTTAAGTCGAGCACTCTTTAAATTTAAATCAACTTTTAATTTTTTTCGGGCTTTAGTTTTAATTTAGTAGGAAAAATATATTTTTTAAATTACAACATTTTAAGCAATAACCTATTAATATTTTAACATTAGTATATTTGTATATTAGAAAATACATTGTAGTAAAAGTCCTTGTAGGCTTTCAGTCTAACCGGGACCAAAGCCAAAGATCTTATAAGTTAATATTATATTTATTAAGGAATATATATTAGAACCTTTTTTATTAGAACTTTGTTGGTACAATTGACTCTAAGAGGATTGATTGTATTTAAAATATTATCATATCTTCGCTTTGGTGGCGTTAAGTTTCGCCACTCGACACTCAATGTCTCGAATTCAAGCAGAAAGTGGAAAACGACTACCCTGCATTGCGGGAAACATCGTAAAGCTGCTTTTTTAAATATATAATAAATTCAATCTCCTATTTCCATCTTCCACATTATATTTTAATATACGACTTCCACTGACTAGTCTACTAGTCTAGTAGACTAGTAATTATTGTTTATTACTATTTTACATATTAATTACTCAAGGTATCAGCTAATATCCGATTGCTACTGACTTTAAACTCAAGTATGCAGATCAATCTCCTTAGATAGTCCTTACGCAATCTTTTTTGAACGGACTTCGTAACAGCCTAAGCTTGCATATAAATTTTAACCTTCGCATATAAACTGGTATATGTACTGTACTGCCAAGAAATAAAATATATAATACAAGTTTTTTTTTTCCATACAAAGATGCAGTTGCATGCAAATAGTGCAATGCTGGTTATAATGGAGGACTCTGTTAGCAAACAAACTGTTGGTTTGGTTTCTAAATTATATTCTGATCGTGGGCTCAGGATGCGTTAACGCCTTTAGCATATTAATTGTGGCACAGTACCACATGTCCTTTACCGCCTTTCGTACCAACACGATTGTACTTAGAATTATATACATATATTATATTTCAAAATTGAATGGTCATTGGCCTGTCTATAGAGTTTTTGTACGCCATATCGATGAAATGAAATGGTAAAATAAATAACAAATCATTAATAACAAATCATTAATAGCAAATTTATATACATTACGGTTCTTTTGACACTAATAACCTTGATAAAAATGTGTTGGTATATAAAAAATAAAATCAATAGAATATATCGCAATGAAAAAGTAAAGTAAAAAACAGAGTTCGGCATAGAGTTCCGCCACTCAACACGAAATGTCTCGATTTCGATCGGAAAATCGAGAACAATGCGTCTTGATTGATTAAGTTCTCGCTGACAAAGTGGGAAAATTTATCGTATCACAGAATTCTTTAAACAATAAGTGTATTTGAATGCCAATATAATTTAGAATATATCGTTATTCTAAATTATATAGACTTATCCTGGAAAAATTGTTAAAAGAAACTAATGCGTCCATCCGATTTATTTAGACACGAGGTACTCCTATAGTAATTATATATTACGCATTAAATCTCTTACCAAATTAAGTAAAGAACTATGTTCAAAACAGCCCCCGGTTTGAGGCAGATGAATCAGAACTAAGAATTTGGCTTTCTATTACGAAATAATTGTTACTCAGCGCTATTGCGTGACTTATTTTAAGACAGGCGCAACTTTAGCCAATTGTTGTGCAAAATGTCCAAAATTACAATTGGTATTTGAATGGATTCCGGTATTTTTAACATTTAACATTATACTTACGTATATATTGTAAATATTGGTATGGAGAAGATTGGCTACAATAAAATATATCATATATAGAAATAATCTTGTATTATATATAGAAATAAAAGTGTTTTTTCTGTCTCTAAAGAGTGTCCTGGTCGTCTTGAAAAGTGCGTCAGGTTCACGCTATGTATATATTGCGATATCAGCAAATCCGGACACATGTGCAATTATTTTTGAAAATGGAATTGTAGCAAGCAGGTTAAAATAGATTTGTAATTTTTTTTACATTGACAAATATAGATCAAGCAATAAAAAACGTTTTATTAGCTAAGGTTTTTTTATTGTATTTAGGGTTTCGTGTCGTAACTATATTAAAAGAAAATTGCTTAATTATGCATTAGTCAGATGGATTAAATAATATGATGTTATATGTTATTCTTATACATAGGTTATGTATATATATATATATTTGAAATAAGTTTCACCGATTTCTCTAATACTAAATAATTATATATAGTTGTTAAATTATTATATTATTTAATGGCATACAGGCAGTAGGTCGATATTATGTATCTTACAACAGTGTATTAGCAAATTTTGTGTAATAATTATAAACAATTTTATTTGGAAAATCGCTTTACTGGCCAATTATTGAGTTTGCTGTACCGCTCATTGAGTTGTCTCGCTTGAACAACGGGTATAATAGAGTGCAAAACACAGTACTGTTTGAGCCAAATTTACGATTACAGGTTAGATTCAATAAAATTTATTGGACTTAAAAATATATATTTTACTTTTTAGAAATAGAATAAATAAATTACAATATTTTTATATATTTTTAAATATTCTTATGCATGTATTGTTTATGACGAATTTTGTATGTACAAATGTAGAACGTGTATGCAATAATTCAACGCTGAGCTTATCTTAACAGATTCGAGACAATTAATATATATGAAAATAAAGTCTATTTCTGATTACTAACCAAACTTACTATTACCAAAGGAAAAAAAATAATTCATATATGAATAAAACTGTATTAAAATCACGTTTAAATTACACTACACACTATATTACAAGTTTAGAACATGTATTTCAACTTGGAAGTGAATGAATAAGAATTCTAACATTTTTAAAGTGTTATTCACACACTTAGGAAATTGAAAAAAATATTTTCAGAAAACGTATAAAAATTTGAGCCCATAACTTCGTTTCCGTGGACATAATGGCCTTTCTACCAAAATACCCATCACACATGTAAAAGGTCTGGGGGAAGATTTCGGCTTTCCAGTGATCTTGTGTACTAAGGCGCTAAATTTTCAAATAATTCAGATGTTCGGATATTCAAATACTTGCTTATCCTTAGTTTGGATTTGAATCCACAACTATCGTGATCGAGAGCATTTCACCAGACCACTATTACGTCAGTAATGTGTAAAAAATATTCTAAGATATGCACACATGTGTTTTTTTTGTAACATTACACATGTTGGTCTGGTATTTATTTAAAACGTGATACTCCGCACGAGTAATTGTTACTACACGACACTATACATATTTTATAAGAGAAATGCGGATTCGAGCGATTTATGGGTAGATCTACAATCTTGTACTAATTAAGTTAGATAAAAAACATGGTATATAGCAATTAATACTTACTAATATATGAATAATTCACTTAGAAAGACCTTTGGTTTTCGCTATTTTTATACATATTAAATAAAACTTGTTTAGCCGGATTAATCACACCCTGAATTAAAGCCAAAGTAGCACAGTGGGATAGCGTCTGATTGAAAAGGCGATTGGTTGTGGGTTCCATTCCCACTCGGAGAAATGATTATATTTACATTTCCCCGCTCTGGTACCTAAGACAAAGCGTGGCTTTTTAGTGCCGCCACTCAACACGCAATGTCTCGATTTCGGGTGGGAATTGGACCGAGTGTCTCACCGAGTTCTCTCTGACTGACCTGACCCTGCTATGAGGGAAAAAGCGTGAAGCAGAATAAATAATGTTTAATTTAAAACGAGAAAAAGCTTTTACTTTCAGTGGAGTATGTAGAAAGCATACTATGTCATTTTGTTTTCAATTCTGCCAGTTAAAAGAAATTGTACCTGTATTGTATATCGGAACACAACTTCACACGTTTGAGTACTACTGAGATTCTAAATATATTATTCTCAAAACTTTGAAAATATCTATTTTATTTTTTGTACTACTGCCTTTCTGTAAGCAACTGTTAATACTGTTTAGAAAATTCAATTTAAATTATACCTTTAGCCTTTGGACACTTTTATATCCCACATGACAAGGTTGGTTGGTAGAGAATACCTCTTATCGTTAAGACCGCCTTTTGTACATTCTTATTATTTTGTTGTAAATTGTATGCAATAAAGAATATATACTAATAAAAATATAAAAAATTTAAAAATTTTCCTTACATGATGGAATAAATTGAGACCACTTTATATGAAAATGATTATTTTACCGAAGCTAAAAGAGTTAAAGTTTATTTGGAGAAGAATTGCAGATAACCAATATCTTGTGTGATAATACATTAGAAAACCCATGACTAAAGATTTCATTTAAAAAATGATTACTCACTACAAAAGGACAACAACATTATAAGTTCTTTGATTTTCACGATTATTACACATTTTGAAATGAAACCATTTTTAACACATGTTCACAGGTAGAGTCTACCTGTGACCACGGGCTACTGTAAAAAAAAATCAAAGAACTTACTACTGTAAAGTGTTCGAAACTTCGGGTTCTCAAATGTATTTTCGAATACCAAAATTACACGCGATTAATCCGGTTAAAAATAGTTTTATTTCAAGACATACACGTTGTCGTAAGGCAACAGGGCCACTAGTATAATATTAAATGTGCCAATAATATACCAATTTTAAAATAAACATAACGTTGATTGAAAGTGACTTCTGGTAATAAGTAAGAAAGATGGAAATAACACTGATGTGAGAAAAATATAAGTAAACAATGGCAGTTCTATAGATTTCCCTTGAGTATAGTTTTTGCCTGTAATCTTCACAAGTGTACACAGTTCTATGAGATATACCTAAGTGAAATAAACACTTTTATATTTACTTTATACTTTCGCGTGTAATTCTAGATACAAAGCAATGCTCGAATATTTTTCTTTAGAGAGCCAGGTGTAAAACATATTTTTCGAAAACGTATAAAAATTTGAACGCAGCAGGATTCAAATCCGCGCCTCTTGGAAACCGTTTAAGTTGGACGGAATTTTTATACGTTTTCTAAAAATATGTTTTTCAATCTCCTAAGTGTGTGATTAACACTTTAAAAAAATGTTAAATAAAGCCAGATGTAAGCAGTCTTGTGTAGTACCATAATAATTTTGATACTGAAATAATACTAATTCACCTACAATAAAGTAATGAAATCTACAGACGTCTACCGATGTTTTATTTTTAAGCATAACAGATCGAAATAATACGTAATTTGTAGGAAAATTGCGAAAGTTTTCCCAAAGTTTAACTTAAATCTATTTCCCGTAAAAATCAAGTTAAATAATATAATAAGTATGATTAGAGCTCTTAAACGTTTATTAAATTCTAAGTAATCATTAACTTTCTTCGTAAAACTGTTGACAGTTAAGAGAGATTTCGCTTGAGGCAACAAAAACTGACAGCCAACGAAAGTAAATGTTCTTGTAAAGGTCAACATAGTATGCTCATTGTATTTTTAAATGTCCATAATGTCTGAAGCCATCATTACGGCATGGTTACGATATATTTGACAGCTCTGATGTTGAGGGTTCAAATTAAATTGAGGGATGTGTTGTTTGTACACTTCACACTTTACCCCACACTTCAAAGTCGGCAGATTGAAGTAGTGCTTTGGGGAAGAGTTTGGACTCTCCTCAATTATTTGCCCAAATTGCCGACCATGCTTGTTATATTCCAAGAGCGGGAAAATAAAAAAATATTTAAATAATGCTACGAAGCTGCTTTGCGCTTTCTAAATTTTGACTACAAACAGGCATTAGGCAGAAACAAACATTATTTCATATATCTGTTAAGATGGTTCTAGGCTTTTTTGTAAACCCGAAAAAAACAAGACAAGTAGCTTAAAAAAGAAATTATATTAACATATCATTATAGTCTACTTTAGTCATATCATTATAGTCGCTCGGAATAGATATTTGTAATTTTCTCATTTCATTTATTTTTAAGTAAAGAGGTGTTCTGTTATGAAGTCACACAAAGACAAAGCTCTATAGACGTTTGAAAGTTAGTTACTTGGTTAGGTATATAGTCGTATATAGGTATATGACTTAGGTAGCTCGGATACTGGAGCTAAGCATCAATGCATTTGCAATTCATGGGGCACCTTAAGACTAGACTTTAAGACAGCACCCGCATGGTGAACCAATGGAGTGGAGGAGACATGGAGTTTCTTCTCAGTCTCTTCTCTTCTTAAACATAATACTTTATAATTCTTTGTGCAAAACTTAATCAAGTAAAACAATTAGTAATAAAACCACGATTTTACAAAATACATTTCATTTTCTGTGAATTGGAACAAAACTTACAATTAACATACCGTGTAGTTTATTTATTAAGCTAAGTAGGTTTGTTTCTGTTACCAATTAACCGCGGGGCAGCTCATAATTCTAGTCAGCTATGGCATCCGGTTACTGGGTCATAGAACTGGTTGACACTATCGCCGATTAAATTAATATTATTGTAATACTTTCAATATAAGTTACTTATATAGGCATATACAAGACATATTTAGAAAACGTATAAAAATTTTGAACGCAGCGGGATTTGAAGCCGCGCCTCTTGAAAATTGTTCAAGCGCTCTGACCTCTAAGCCATGCGTTCTACATCCAGCTACGTTGAAATTCTAAATATGTATTTTTCAATTTAGTGTGGGAATAACACTTTAAAAAATGTTAAAAAATAGGCATATATACTTTTATCAGCCTTTGCTAAAAGAAACTAGAATCAGTGGTTCTATTAAACACACTTACAATCCTGGTCCGTATGGGAATGATATCGATTTACGAAAATATTGTATAGTCACGACAAGCGGCCAAAATAGCGTTGTAAGGTTATATTATATTATATTAAGATACAGGAGAAGCTAATAAAAGCGAGTTCAAAATAAAAAAAAAGATTTAAACTAATTTTATAGAATGTGGTGTTAGATTCTATATATATTACAATATTAATATATTATAATACAGCATGTATTATATTTAAATGACCGTAAAATGGAGAGTAAATTTTTTTTCCTTTTTCAGATGCGGTTGGTGATGTGAAAACGGAGTGTTTTGTTTAAATAATGTCAATAGAATTTGATAATACAAAAATAATATATGTTTTTGTATTATCTAGTGCCGTCAATATAAGCTAGTGATAATAATATTTATATTAGTGTATAATTTGCTAATAGTGTTGTGAGTGTTTTTTTGCCAAAATGATGACCTTATACAGAACCATCAAAGGAACGAGTACTTCGAAAAGGAAGCGTCGAGAAAGAAGGTACATTTTATAGAAAATATATTTTTTATTGAGGCTATAATTGCACAGTGAGACAGCATTTGCATGTGATGGCTGCGAATACGAATCTGGCACGGGGTATATTTCAATTCACGGGGTATAATTCAATTTCCTAGGTCTTTTATTGTTTTTTTTTATGTCTATGATTCTAGTGATTTTGATCTTGTCTAAATAATTTATGAATGAGGTGCCACGGTACCAGAATACCAAATCGAGGGTTCCGCACCTATCCCAGGCACCAGCAAACCACAAACTTTTATATAATTCTAATGGCTATGTATTGAATCATTAATTCTCGTTTTGTGTGTTATTTGTATTTAGAAAATAATATATTTATTATTATCAATCCATTTTATTTTTAGAAATTCATTGCAAATATTGACTGACTATTCATATAACTGGACTATTTAAGACTTTTGTACAATAAGCCTGTTTAATAGCTCTCTCTTAGTCATTCAACCTACTTTTCAACTAATCTAGCATACAAATTCTACACGGAACAAGCTTTCGTAACACTGGAAATATGTAATTGGCTTATAAATAGTGGAAGGAATGTTATTACAGTGTTGATAATGTTTTGTGGACTGGACGCGATAATTTAGAGTTAGTTGGGTTGTTATCGAATATCATAAATTTAGGTTGTAATATTTTTTTTTCTTAGTTTGAGCAAGACTTGTGCAGCTGCAGGCGACGATTGCAGGCTTTGACTTTATATAAAAATACACTTTTTCCAACTTACAAAGATCGACTACTAGTAAATATGTTTTTTAACATTATTTTAAGTGTTAATCGCACACTTAGGAAATTGAAAAAGATATATTTAGAAAATGTATGAAAATTTGAACGCAGCGGCATTTGAACCCGCGCCTCTTGATAACCGTTCAAGCGCTCTAACCGTTAAGCCATTCGGTCTACATCCAGCTGCTTCGAAATTTTTATACGCATATTACAACTAATATTTGTTGTTAGCATCTCTGTAGAGAGATTTTTACAAATTTCTGCTACCCAAAGATTATTCTACGAACAATCGTTTGGCATAAGAGAATGCTATTTATTAAATATTTTATAACATTTTTAAAATATTAATCGCATACTTAGAAAATGGAAAATACATATTTAGAAGCAGTCAGAGCGCTTGAACGGGTTTCAAGTGGCGCGGGTAAAATCCCGCTGCGTACAAATTTTTATTCGTTTTCTAAATATGTCTATGTCATTTTTTGTTTTATATGTACGAAAAATAATATTAATTGTTAATATATTGTATCAATTCCATAGAATTGGACTAGCAAAGATGCGGTATGGGTGTTTTTTTTTATTTCAGTTATAAATATAAAGCTTTATAAATTGAATTTCATATGAGGACATATCTGTATAATAATAGATTTACATACATTAGACATAGACATTTAAAATTTTTAAACAATACTTAAAATAAATTGCCCTGATTATTTCACTACGTTTCCAAAAGACGCGGGTTCGAATACCGATGTTAATAAATTTTTTATACGTCATCTAAAACTATTTTTGAATTTAAATAATATATATATATTATAAATTTAAACACAATCTAAGTGAACGGCCATCTATGGGCGCATTCCGTTACGAGAGCCGTTACGTTACGACAGAGTTATACGCTAACTTTCTAAAGGGTATAATTTGCTTAATAGTTACCAGTTATATCGATAGGTGTCGCCTTGCCACTTGCCGTATATTTTCTTAGATAAGTATAAAAATCGAATTTAATATGTGAATTTTCGAATTTTGTATTATAATTTTACGTAATAGTAATGTTTTAAAATAGATAGGGAATATTTTTTTTATTATATAGTTATTATTTTTTTGATATTTTCAATTCAATTTTTATTGTCAAAATAGCAAAAAAAAAAATTGTTTGTGTATTGCAAAGCAAAATTATCCAACTCGCTAGAATACATATACAATAGAATACATAGACACAATATATTAATACATAAAACTGACAGACAACACTTTGCCAAAACTACTTGGCACAAAAAGATGAAATTTGGCGTGTAGGTAAGTTCCTTAGGGTTTGAGTGGGGCACTAAGACAGGAAGGTACCATTTCTACGGAAACGGGTATAAAAAAAAAATTATATACTTAATCATATATATTTTTTAATTTAAAGTACCATAATAGACATATTTATATTATATTTCTAGTAACAACCACAAACAATGGCTGTTAGAACTTCCATGTGTAATTAGAACTAAAATAGTTTGACAGGTACATTTCATGCACAGTATTGTCTTGTTAACAGATATTGACGTCCTATCGATACAATAATGAAGACTATAAAGAGTCCAACAAAAACATAATTGAGTAATTAAATCTATGTACTTTGTAATTAAGACCATGACTTCACCAAACGCTTTATGGATACTAGAATAAAATATTGTTTGGATGTGGTACATATCTATTGTTCACAATTTACATATATATTTTTAACTTTACGCATTTACTGTATATGGCAAAGTAGATAGAACAATCCGTTCTCCATATACCACCAAATCTCAAACTATAACGTGTTTAAAATTTTATCACAATCGGTTAAGCGGTATGGCCGTGATGATGTTACAGACAGACAAAGTCAAGTCAAGATAATAGTACAGTACATAAATAATACTCTATACATTATATCAACATATATGTACGTATGATATAATTACTCGTATATTCGTTAAAAAAAAATAGTTTAGGCCACTTTGTTCTATGATTAAAACGGTTGAGATCGATTTTTACGCTTTAATAACTCCTATTTTTTGTCTACAGTAATTTAATGCCTATCTTTCCTTAAGTTCAGTTAAAAGTGCTTTAAAATAATAGCGTTTTTGTTTCACCTTATCCGATTGTATTTCTATTGTGTTTATTTATACTCGTAAAAATAAGCTAACTTATAGTCTAGTGTAATTAAACTCGTAATTAAGTTCTTCTTCATTTTACAGTATTATTAAAAAAAAATACTACACATTTTTTTTATTTTTATTATTATATTAAAGAATTCATTAAAAGTAATATTATAACATTTTAAATAGAACAATATTTATAATACAGAAATTATCACTAAACATTTACATATTAGTATAAAAATTATATGTAACTCTTACAGTATGTTACCAAACTTTTATAGTATGTTACCGACCAAACAATAGAGGTTACCAAGCAAGTAACACATGTTATAAAAAAACCTACAATTAACATATATTTTACTTTAATAATATTTTTTCTAATATTTATTTGGTTCTGGTATCAACAGCAAGAAACTTACTGTATTTTCTATTTTGATTAATCATTATACGATAATGTCAAGATTAAATAACTTCAAAAAGACATGTTTAGAAAACGTATAAAAATTTGAACGCAGCGGGATTTGAACCCGGGCCTCTTGAAAGTCGTTCAAGTCCGTCCGTTTATACGTTTTATAAATATGTCTTTTACAACTTCCTAAGTGTGCGTAAATATATACTTTAAAAAAATTAAAAAAACTATTACTTCAATTTATCGACATTACCGACATTTGCAACACCTATATATAAAAGGTTACTCTACAATCAAAAACAACTTTACCCGTGTATTGCTTGAGAATAAGATATGTTCGAATTGATATGACGCATTTTAAATATTTAAACTTAATTAAACTTTTAAACTTATTAAAAAACGTATGAGAGAGAAATTCATTTATTCAACCGTATTATGGAGCTGTAGATGGTATGTGGATTTAGTGTAATATTCATTCTAATTATTAGAGGTCATCTGGCGCAGTGGCACAGCATATGATTGTATCGCGATTGGTTGTGGGTTAATTTCTCCGCACTGGTACGTAGGACAAAGCGTGGCGTCCAGTTGCGCCACTCAACACGCAAGGTCT
Source organism: Podotricha telesiphe (assembly GCA_038994665.1). Classification (NCBI taxonomy): domain Eukaryota; kingdom Metazoa; phylum Arthropoda; class Insecta; order Lepidoptera; family Nymphalidae; genus Podotricha; species Podotricha telesiphe. The sequence continues at coordinate 49,377 of JAOYRR010000108.1, read as the reverse complement.
GGTTTTCAGTCGGAGAGTGGAGAACAGAGTGTCGGATGCGGGAAACAGCTGAAGCGTGAAGCTGCTTTCTATTAGTTTTTTCGTATAGGCTTCAAAGAAGAAAATATGATATGTTATAATACGTCATTCAATAGAATTCTTTCCTAAACCAGATTAAATCATAGGCTACCCAAAGACGACACGAATTTAACTCAAAAGCAACTTTTGCATTCTTTTTTTTTCCTTCTTTTTTAATTTACTTTATGTAATTATTATTAGAGGCCATCCTGACGTAGTGTGACAGCGTCTGAATGTAAACACGGTTTGTTTTGGGTTCAAGTAATGTCTCAAATTCGGGCGGAGAGTAGAATACTGACTGTTTTGACACTAGGTTCTATCTGACTACCTTGCCATACGGGAAAAAGTGTAAAGCTACTAATGTTAATGTCAATGTAAATGTTAAATCCGTTAAATTTATTTCTGTTTTTGTGTCTGTATTCAAAATTGATTTATAGACAAAATCAAATAACACACACGTACAATATTAAAAACATTTGTTCAAAATAAAAACGCTAATTTATATGTATCATTATCATATTAAATAAGAACGGGCTGATCTTATATACACAAAAGTATCAATATCGGTATTGGACGATATTAAACATAAAATTAAATATTTCATTAGGTAACATTTTTACCTCTGCAGGTAGCTAACAGTGCTAACAATAGGCAGTGTGAACCTGGTCGCTTCCTTGTTTTGTAAACGTGGGTACCACCCACTATGTAAATTGAAAAGTTATTAATATTCATAAGGCAATGCAGTTTTAGGATCAAAGCTGAGTGTAAATTTTGTGTCTAAATTGTAGATATTATTGTAACTATTGAAAATTTATTTATCATATAGTTTATTTTTGTTTTAGATTATTAAGTGGCTAAAACTATTGAACAAATGAAAAAAGTAAATTCTACTCAATTAAAATTAATCTAGTAAAATTGTATAGAGATATCTTTAAATGGCTGTTTAAGCATATATATATATATATATATTTCCGGATAACAATTTGCAACTACAAAATTCAATTTCACTTGTTAAATTTTAAATTATTTTTAGAAAACGTATAATTTTTTTAACGTAGTGGTATTCGAACCCGCGCCTTTTGGAAACCGTTTAAGAACTGGATAAGAACTTTAATGGTTTCCAAGAGGCGAGTTTACTAAAAATATGTCTTTCAATTTGCAAAATTTTTTTAAAAAAATTGGCCTTTCTTATATTTTCAACACAATATAGCATCTATTTTCACACTTAACTTCAGTTATAGGAAGTACTACTTATTAATTTAATATATTTTGATACTGGCTTCCTTCGATTTTTTTTAATATAATGCTGCGATTATCGATTATTCCACTCAGTGTTTTTATATGCAACAAACGTACAACACAATCTGCATTATCAAGTTAGTTTAGTTAATCAACCTTTTCTTTTATTTGTCACTAGAACAAATTTTTAATTGGTGTGGCCTTATCAAGTAGATAAGCTAACAATGCCTAAGAGATAATGGATTTTAAGTGAGAATTAATGTTTTAATAGTTTCTATATCTTTTTATAACTGTCGTCGAAAATAGCGCTCGCGCTAACTGGGTACAAGTGAATGTACAGGCTTTTAACGTGTGATTGTTTCTTGGTTTTATGTTTATATTAATTGGTGTTTTTTTTTCTTTTTAAAGTCGCTGTGGTGGATTTGTGACTTGTTACAAAGCTTGCACAGTTGAGATAAGTAGGTGTGGGTTCAAAACCGACTGGGGGGAAAACCGATTCGAGGGGCATTTTCCCGTAAAGCAGGATAGGCAATGAGAATTTGCTGCCAAGACATTACGTTCTCCATTTTCCGCCTGAATTTGGAACATTGCGTGTTAAGTGGTACAACTGAATGCCGTGGTTTGTCTAACCAAAGCGAAACAAAGAAAAATAATTTCCCTCGAGTGGAAATCGAACTCACAACTAGTCGCGTTTTCAATCAGACGCCTTCCCACTACGTCACGATGGTCTCTAAGCATTTATCAAATTTTATTCAGAGAACTCGTTGCTGTAAATAAGCCTTTGGTTTGACATTTCATGTACGATTCACACAACTATATTTGAAACCGTAGTAGTATTGTTACGCAAAGATTAAGATTACATTCTCACATTCTGAGTTCTTATCGTTCTTGAAGAAAGCTTGTATTGTCAATATAGGCTTGTTTATTTTTTATATACATTACATGTTATTTTGGGAAACTCTGTAATAAGTGAGAGAACCTAGTTTCAATACACTCCTTTCCCCACTTCCGCCCGAATCCGTGTGAACATTGCGTGTTTAGTGTTTGGACACAATGCCGCGCTTTATCTTCTCACCAGAGCGGAGAAATTAAAATAATTTAAATATAATCAATACTCTGAGTGAGAATCTAACCCATAAACATTGAGTATGCTGTCGGTCACTGATACACTGAGTCACGATGGCCTGCCTATGGACATATTGAAATGAAAAAAACAAGACTACTATCATATTATGTATTTGTTATTTTACTTCCTTAAATAAACAAATATGTAAATATTTTAATATGTTAGGAAATTCAATAATCATTTTTAGATATAATAGCATTATTCAATAGTAGCAGAAATTTGCAAATATCTCTCTACAGAGATGCAAACAACAAAAATAAGTTGAAATAAGTTATATATATATATTTCTCAATAGATTAATTTCAAATTCGTATAATAATAAAGCAAAATTGTATTAACAATGTGAAGAAATGCCACTGATCGACTGAATCCATCGTAAAAGAATGCAAAGGAATATATACGATCGTACATTTGATAAACGTGAAAACTGGCATATTCGTTTTGTGCATTAACCTGGCTACTTTCTTACCGCATTGCATGGTGGGCGTATATTATTTAAATTATTTAATTCTGAAAAACAAACAACACTGTTATGTTAAACGGTAAAACAGATAGTGTGTAAAGTTATTTGGTCGTAAGTTGATTTTGGTAGTGTAATAAATATAGGTGAGTTGAGGCCACTCGTGGCGCAGTGAGACGGCGTTTGACTGTAAACACGATAGGTTCTGGATTCCATTCCCATTCGAGGGAATTATTATATTTAAAATTATTTACATTTCTCGGAAAGTGCAGAACGAAATCTCTTGACACTAGGTGCTTTGACTTCGCTGCTTTGTGGTAAAAATCAAGATGCGAGAGTGAAATATGCGAGTTACTGTCAAGTCAAGCCTTTAAAGGTTCCTTTATATGTCAGTCAGTCAATTAGTCGTCGTCGTTGCTTTCTTCTCGCTCAGCCCCGCAGGGGAGAGGGGAAACGGTAACAAGGCTGAGCCCTCTGGCCGTTGTGGTCAAACACCACCTACTCGTATAAATGGGGGTGGGCTTTTGGCCTCTTAATGGTTGGGTGGACCTGCAAGGATCCCTGATTACTCAGGCTTAGGCTACCAGTGACCACAGCAGTTGGTAAGTTAATTAGTAATTTCACTAATTTGCTGTTAGATGTATACTACAAGGCCGTCGTGTCGCAGTGTGACATCGTTTGGCTGTACGTGGGACGCGATTGATCGTGGGTTTGATTCCCACTCGTAATAATAACTATATTTAAATTATTTTCATTTGTTCGCTCTGGTACGAGAAAACACTAGGTTTAAATAAATAGATAAACAAATATTTAATTAGCGTAATAAATTAAGTAATACAACTATTTCATTTTTAAAATTGCGTTTGTTTTTTTTTTTTACATTTTAGTATAGTGCCAGAACGCCTAATGTGAAATTAGTGAAATTACGTATTGATATGTTATAATTGCAATTTGAATATTAATGAAAGTAATCGATAGAAAGAGGAAGCATCGATATATGTATGTAATATCGGTAATTACGCATAACAACATTAGTTAAGCCAATGCCTTATGCAAATTAAGTTTCGTCAGCTTATTTTAAACGTAGTTTGTAATTTTAGTTAGAAAAATAATTGTGTTTGAATATTTTTTATAGTGTTTCACATATTTTGGATAAAAAATGTATTCTTGATGTGGGTTCGATTCTTACTTGTTGAATTAGTTTCGCCATAGTATCATTATAGAAGAGTTCAAGCTCGCGCCTTTAAAAGTATATAGGAGGTGCAGATGTAAACCCTTGTACGTTTAATTTTTTTGTACGTTTTCATAATATTTATGACTGTCTCGTTCCGTCACACAGTATGCTGTCAGTTCAAAAACTACGGTAGTAAATTGACAAAGTACTATATAAGAGATAAGGTCTCATCTAAAATATCTATATCTCTATCTAAATCTCAAATAATAGTACGACTAATATTTGGAGATGGGTTAAAAATATGTTTCGGTCTTGCTTATTCTTAGTGTTAAGGAACTAGTTATGTAAGTAAATGCTTCCCGGTAGCAAAGTGAGGAAATAAGGGCAAATTATGTTAAATCTTATAAAGCTTTCTGTCTATTAATTTTAAACTTTATGTAATAAAGTTAAGATTTAAATTTGATTAGCAAGTATATTTTATTAGAGCAATAAATAAACTGCAAATATGCATCAAAACGTGTCACCGCGCTTCACGTCGGTATTTCTGTTGTGCGACTATAAAAAAAATGTAATAGCACTGTAAATTGTTTTTATATTGCAAGTAACCTGTCAAGGGCTGGTCCAAACGGTCCATAAGCCATTCCGCTTTCTCGAAAAACTTTAAAACCTGCCTTTTATCAAGCATCTTTTCAACCTACTTCGGCAAATGTCATTCATATGTAATTTTTTATCTCACGCCCTTTATTTGGTCTATAATAAGAAGGACGTGACGTGACGTGACGTGAGTTATTTGTAGTTTTACATACAAACTTTAGCAAATAAATAAAAAGAACTGCAACAAGTCAATTTTGAAACTTAGTATCACTGACTGCTCCGTGTAATTTTGCACTGGTCGAACTTTGCTATTGAAAAAATTGTTAAAAATTAATCACCATTGGGGCGCAGCGGGTCAGCGTCTGTAATCGCGATTGATATGGGTTCGATATTTATTCTGGAGTGTGATTCAAAGTATTTTTATTTTCCATGCTATGTTATCATAGAATGCAACAATAAATGTGTAGCTGATATTAAATCGGGGTGAATTTTTGTAAAGCTTATATAATAGGTTTATTTTTTTCATTTTTTATAGTGTTAATCACACACGTAGGAAATTAAAAAACATATTGTTAGAAAACATATAAAATTTGAACGCAGCGTTATTCGAACCCGCGCTTCTTGTTGTTAGCATCTCTATAGATATTTTTACTATAAGTTTCTGCTACCCGACTTACTTGGACTTATTCCAAGAGGTGCAAGTTCTAATCCCGCCGCGTACAAATTTCTATACGTTTTCTAAAAATATGTTTATGTAATAGTTATTTCACAACTAGTAGAGCGGAAATAAAAATAACTTACTTACTTACGCTGAGAAAATGACCTCACATTTAAAATTTCATACTCATAAACCGTACCTTGACTTAACTTTTGTAATGCATTCTTTCCTAGACCTTTATAGGGTCTTCTAATCATAATAGTAAGACATGCTATTTTAAGCCTTATTGAAAATGAAAACGTTTCAATTTGCCTTGTCTCAATAATGCGCGAACAATAATTTGGCCCAACAGATCGTGACTTACGATTTCATTAGATATTATGTATGCGAAACAGTTCCAGAATCTAAAGTAAGGTAAAATTTAACTTGTAATAATTAAATTAAATTGTTTTAAAAATACTTATTATAGGTCTTGTATACGAGTTTTAGAGTCCAATATTAAAGGAGAGTGGGGCGCTAATTGCAGAAAACTAATGAGTTCCAAAAAAATAAATAAAATAACTACACTATTTCATATACCTAGTCTTGTTTTTCGTCGACTTACACAGAAAGTATAAAGTAAGTCAATACAATACAGTAAAGAACTGCTAATAAAGTATATTTACACAAACTCTTAATTATGAATTTCATATTAAAAAATTTCAAAACTATTGTTTTTGAATCAAATAACTTTTATTATTTTGAAATCATGCCAAGATATGCGAATCGTTTCAATATTGTCACAGAAAGAGACACAAACGAGACCAAATAAAGCCTTACGACGCAAGTAATAGCGATACGTAAAGCCAAAATAGTAATAAATAGCGGCGGCACTACAAATAAATCCGCTTTATTTATATAGAGAAAAGGCACTAGTAACCTGACAGATTGCAGAACGATGAACACATCTTGTAATTGTATACCGGACGGTGGAGTTCTCGAATTGACGTTATAATAGATATTCGATGCAATGAAAGAAATCTCATTTCGCCGCAACGTACTGGTCAGACACATGTCCAATAATTTCCAAATGTAGAAAGATAGGATGTCTGCATAGAGCCGTTTTATTTGAATCGTGTTTTGCATGCATATGGGATTTATATAGTAGATGCATATGCTATTTATGATTTTGGGTGGAAATTAAACTGTTTTTAATTGAATTAATTCGGTCCGGCCCGGTCACAGGTAGACAACGGACTGCTGTAAAGCGTTCAAAATGTCAAGTTTCTTAAATGTATTTTTGATGGATTCAAAAATCCGGATAAAAATAATTGAAAATTAAATATCTTATTATTTCTTTAACATCGATTATTTTTTCCACTTCACCGCCTTTTCGCATAGCAGACTATTGAATAGAAGAGAACCTAGTGTCAAGACACTAGGTTCTTTACGCTTTACGCCTGAATCCAAGACATTCCATGACAACAGATTAATATCTAGACATATATTAATATAATAAGTTCTTTGACTGTCACAATTATTACACATTTTCAAATGAAACTATTTTTAACTGGATTTATCGCGTATAATATTGGTATTCGAAAATACATTTTAGAACCCGACGTTTCGAACACTTTACAATAGTCCGTGGTCACAGGTAGACTCTACCATATCTAAAATATATTAATATTTTTTTAAATAATATTGAATGTAGCGCGAAAGAAGGCCGTCGCAGGATGCTCTGCAGATGGGAAACATCTATGTTAATATTTCAAATTATAATTAATAAAATATGAAGTGAAATAACGAAAAAGACTAATTTCATTAATAAAATTATTTTGTTTTAATCATAAGATGAGAAATCAGTGAGTTTTATAAATTTGTTTTTTTCTAAATTGTGAGAAATTGAATTGAACCAGTCTATCGTGGTGTACTGAGACAGCTGAATGTAAACTCAATTAGTTGGAGGTTCGATCCCCATTCGAAGCAATCATTTAAATTTAAATTATTTCCCCGCTCAACACGCAATATCTTCAAATTCGTGTGGAAAGTAAAAAAAGTGGCGCTTTTATGCGGAAAAAAGCTTGAAGATGTGAATTGTATCCCGTAGTTTACATTCAAAAGCTGTATTTCACTATGTCTCATATATTATAAAAACTGAGAAGGCATGATCCATCAGCCATACTCGTATGAATACAGGCGCTAGTGACAACGCAATGCGATGTGCAAGCATTGTATGGCTGGCCTATGTATTGAACTGGCCGCCGCTTGCTAAGTGTTGGCCGCGTTTGACTCGCCATGTTTTAATTTTGACACTTTTATGTGTACTTTTACACTGAGAATGTGATTTTTTTTCAGTTTGCTATTTTTATAAAGCAAAGGACTTGTGAATTCAGACGGTTTAAATATCATATTTGCAAAATCGAATTCGTTCGATTAATGTAGAGTGTTTTCTCAAAGCAACCTATGCTTTAGTAGGGCGAGACAGAGAATCTGGTGTCAAGACATTCCGTTCTCTACTTTCCGCTTGAAATCAAGGTACTGTGTGTTGAGTGGCGGAAATCAATGCTGCCCTTTTCCTTAGGTAATTAAATAATTAAACTTTAAAAATACTATTTAATCTTAAATGATTAAAAATTATGATAACAATTCATTAGTATTAAGTTTAAAAAGTGTAAATCATAAAGAAAACAATAATTTTCCCTACCTGCTACATTGTGTAATATACACTAGTACTTATATATATAAATATTTAATGAAAAAAAATGCAAACTCGCAACCATTTTACACTATTACAAAATTTACAAAAAAAGTAAAAGAAGAAGAAGAAGAAGCCAATAAAACTATTATAATATCGCATATATGTAGTTTTTTTTCTAATAATTCATATAATTAAATAAATGCTGTTTAAATGAAGCCAGCTGAACGTGTACGAGGACTTCCTTTAAGAACCTTCTTCACAAGAGAATCTATGCGCAACGAAGCTCATGTTAACACTGTCTAATGGTACTCTCTACATATCATGTAGTATTGCATTTATATCGTATTTTAAACCTGACTTAGTGGAGGCATACAAATCGTAAAGGATTTAATGTACTTACTTATTGCCTAACAATTTGGTTGGTATTTGAAAATTTAATTTTATTATCAAGATTTTAGACGCTTTTGTTAGGTAATTGGAAAAAGCTTAATAGTAGAGAGTTGCAGATAGACGCTTTTTCCAACTTTTTCCATTGTCTAGACATTGCGTGTTAAACGGCAGGACTCAACGCCATGCATTGTCTTGCACCAGAGCGAAGAAATAAAAATAGTTTGAATATAATCATTCCACAGAGTGGGGATAGAAACCCACAACCAATCCTCAGTCAGACGCTATCCCACAGCACCAATATGGCCTCAATATGGTAGTGTTATAACAGTGGATATATATTTTTTAAATTATTCAAAATTTATAAATTTGTGTTTTAATATCAAGACTAAATTCCTTTTTATTATTTTTACCTTAAATATAATAAAATATTATAATATAACAAATTTTTCATTTTCGCAAAATTTAAACATCAACAATAATCGTTTCCAAATTTACTTACACACGTAATCGAACCCACAGAAACTACCATTAACTTATACTTGTGCACTTAAACTATGGTTAAGTTCAGTATATTTTGATACTAACAATACTCTGAACAACTTCTGTATGATAACTTACCTTACTATCAACGAAGCATCGAAATAAGACCTAGACCTGTTATCACATTCATGTTTAAGGTTTAAATTCTCGTATTACAAGATTTATTTGTGCCAACACCCACTATAAGCCACATTATCTATTCGAAATGTTCCATAACTTTGCCACTTATTTCTATATACTAAGAGTCCTAAATTCCTTGGCTAGTTCAAGCTATGTATATGGTACAATATATCCAGAAATGTTCAAAATATTCACTGTTAATCACGACTTATGGAGACAATGTATGTACTAAAGTGCTATAAATTTGATATGCCATCATTGCAGTGGGGCGTCCGAAACCCTTGGACTGCGATCTTTGATATACTTTAAATACAATAAATGTTTGTATGAAATATGTGTTTAAAATTGTTTTCAGTAACGGGCTACTGTAATGTGGATAATCCTAATTTTTTTATATGAAATGGCTTTAATGGTAGTATATATAAGTATATCTGTGTGGCACTAACAATATTGATTTTTGATTTGAAATATAATAATTGTTTTGTGTAAAAAACCAAAAAGGAAAGTGTTTTGAATTGGTACAGTCGATATCGAATAGTACAATAATATATATCTAAATTTCAGTATTAATTTTATTGGTATAAAGTCAATTTTAAAATATATGGTATGTTTTTATTTCCTAGCTATACAGCACACGTCTCTGATTGATCGATAAATAGAGTATAGAGACTTTGACAAGGCTAATAATTTTATTTAAAACAAGAGGTTACTTGCTTGTTTTTTTTTAATATCAAACGAGCTATCACTTTTTAACTAAAGTCAACGCCTGACTTCTGAGAGGAATCTTTTTTTTCAAGTTAATATCTTATATATTTATGTAATAGATTCTAACCTATATAATGTAGTGCATAAAGTAAAAATAACGTAGCATTATACAGCACACCTCATTACGGTGTCCATAAAAGGGAAGCCTTAAAGAAGCAATCTTTATAAATTAACCAAATTAACTCACAGGCGTTCCTTTAAACCGTTCTTCAATTCGCCACTTGCGTTTCGCAGAGACTAAGGTCTTTTTTCGTGTACTGTTCAATATATCAGATAAATCAAGGATGTATGCATTGATTGAATTAAGACTAAGGTTATTTATAGTGTAACCGGTGATAAATATTTTGGGTACCGTAATCTCGTTATTGCGTCATTTTGTGAATTGGACTTGGAGCGTTATTCCTGTGAGCACGATAAGGAATTTCGCTTTCTTACTTACTGATAAAATTAAGTACATTTAAAGTTATATATTTTATCTTAACGGAGCTTTATATATTTAATCAATCTTAAAAAAGTTTGATAAAATGTATAAAGTAAACGTGCATGTTTGTTTCCTTTTTAGGCTAAAGAGACAAACAAGGCTGTATGAATTTATTTAAATTTTTAAGTTATTTTGTTTAGATCTAAGAAGCTCATATGTTTTGAAAAGAGTATCATTTAATATATATATATATATATATATATATATATTTAAAAATAAACATATATATTACAGATTTTTAGATTGTTTATCAAAGTTCGACTATCACTCGACACTATCCTTATACAGAGCTCTCGAGGCTAGTGAGCTATATGTTAGATCGTTTTTCTTCTCGACATGAGCCCTTTTAAGGCAATACACTTAGAAGTATGCTTAGAAAATTGAAAATTCTAATGATGATCTATGAAAGGGCGCATTCTTGCATATTGATTAATAACCTTTTTTTATTTATACGATAAAATGGAAGTTGTGCTTAATTATAAATTTAAATATCTTTATTCAGTCTGTTTCATATTTAAATGCCATGAAGCCTTTGTTGATTGGTTTATAATATAACATCTTAAAACTATGATAATAGGAAATATGTCATCGAAAAAAAATATTGTAATGCAAATTGAATAATTAAAAAATTCCAGAATAAGTATCTTATTTGAGGGTGCTTTTGCTTGTTTTCATTTAATACTTACTGTCCACTTGGCGTTGCGAAGCGCATAATATAGTGCCCTAAACAATGCTATTTTTTCAATACCTTTGCCTACAACTATTGTTAAAATAAACCGAAAGACACGTTTGTGTATATACTAACCTAAATAATTATCTATGACATATATTAAAATCTAATTAAAATTATAGTGGAAAACGAAGTGTCGAAGCACTAGGAACTCTCTACGCACACTGCTATAGACATAAGCTGGTGGGTATTGATTGACAGCTGATGTCAGTCAATGAAACGATTTGAACGTACAATTTCTTCTAGCGGTAGCTCATTTAGAAAGTAAATGAGTGAAATTTAAAAATGATAACTAAATTAGATGTAATGCTCGTTTAACGTCTTTTATAGCTTAGAAGTTAGGCGTGCTCGAATGGTTCTGACGTTAATCTTTAATGCGTTAAATTAGATTGTTTCATATTTGAAAAAACCTATATAAACTTTGATATATATAAGAATATGTTATGGAATATATAAAATTATGTTAATTATTTCGAGATAATAATTTATTACTTTTTAAACAGCCTATAATATTACAACTCCACTCGCCTTTTTAATTAATCTAAATAAAGAACATAATATTGCATCAAACAACAAATACAATTGCAAGATATATATATATATATATGTCAGATTCAGATCGATTTTCCCTTTAGGTCAAGCAGTGAGTGTGTTGAATTGGACGGTGTAGTACCGATCCCACCTAGGAATATAACGATACCAATACCAATATAAAGTTCAGATACTTGTAAATACCAATTTGTGTGACGAGGGACAGGGTATGTTCCATCAATCTGTAAATTTTTTGGTTGTCAATTTTTATGTTACCTTTAAAATTGTAAATTTTATTTGTTTTTAATTTAACACTCGTCTGTTCAACTAATCTGTGTTACAGCAACTACTCGTAGCTTAGGCTAGCTCGTAGCTTATATTGCTTTTCCGATAGATATTGTTTGTTGCAATGATAAAGTCTGTTGATATTTGACTGTCTGTTCTGATTGTATAATGCGCATATTATGCGCTCGTTTGACAAGGACTGACATTTTGTCCTTTAATATTATTGATGGTATTAGTTAGAAGTAAATATAAATATTCATAAAATATTATAATTTCTCAAAAGGGGATTGAAGCTAGTATATATATATATATCACTTTAGTTTACCTATAGCAATTTGTTTATTAAGAAAATTCGTACAAAAATCAATTAAATATATCACTGGATGAGCAGTAAAGAAAAGACTTAAGGAAGTAAAATTTACGAGTAGTCAGGTATCGTATATCGAGCCGCGGGTGGGATGACACAGTTCCGGTGACCGACGGGACCTGGTTACGGGACCATGAGTTTAAATTTAAATTGCCACAATTAAGTGGGGCAGAGTTTAAGATTTTATAATATATTTTTTTTAAATAGATAAATTACACATTTGAAGACCATTGTTTGACTCAGCAACGTGTATGCCACTTTATGTGTTTATGTGTATTATAGTGTGTGTAGCATTTATTGATGAATTTTTAACAATGACATTTTTTTGTAAAATTGAAAAAAATGCGATGCTATGCGAGAAAATATATAATTTCCAATATATATATATATATATATATATGGCAATATCTATTCTAGGTCAAAGTTAGGTAATATAAAACTAAAAGGCCAAAATGATGAATATATTAGAGACGATCCTATATAACGGTATAGTAAAATCATATAGCTATGTTAACAGAATTCCATGGCTTTACACCAAATTTTAGGAATGACAATTTAAGGTCGCTCAAGCAAAAATAGCTATTACACTCTTAGTTTAAAGTTCTAAGTGACAGGAGGAAAAAGTATACATATTTATTTATAAAAATAAAACCTCCCACGTTTTGCCGCCAAAAAGAGTTATTTGTCTCGTACATTATTTGAACAATGAACCGTTAAGCATACAATGATGGCCCATTTGCGTAACTGATCTGAGGACGGGACATTTTTATACCTTTATACGCCTTTAAATACGCCGTATGTAAATACGCCATAGTGGTACAATTGGGAGATACATCCACGAAAGCGATGGTTGTGAATTCGATTCCCATTTAGGTGAATGGTGGACTTATATAAATAAACTCTTTCATTACTAACTGACTGACACATAATACATAGTTGAAACTTCTATGCGATATGATTTCTCGAAATTCGTATACCAAGGGGCTTAAAGTTTATGCAAACAAAGTTGTGAGCGATAACTAGTATATACTATATATATATATTTAAATATAGGTACAATTATTTTAGTTTCTCCGTTCTAGTTAGAATTAGTGTAGCTGATGCAATGTATCTAAAACGACGAAAGGACAGAGTGAGAAGTCTAGAGTCTAGATTCTCATAGACTTTGTATAACTACTTATGCTGTTTGTTTATTTTTCATATAAAAATGGTGTTAATAAATTGACTTTTGTACGTTTAGAATGAAAAGTAAATAGAAAGTCAAGTTAATAGTGGGTGTGGACACTAAACGATGATTTAAAATCCTATACGAATAATGTTATTTATTTATTTAATTTTCAACATATGATGACACCATATATACAGACTTATAGATTTCACTTCTTTTTGAGAGTAAATAATGCTAAAATACAATAGTAAATATAAAATGAATATATAATATGGTCAGCTTACAGCTGCTTTCGACTCTGATCAGACTAAATATTATTTTACGGATCGCAAGAGCCCATATTAAATTTAAAAAAATCATAATAGAAATAAATTTGAGAATATACAGTAATTGTTTGTTATGGTTGTATTCATTAAGTAGTGGAATATAAAGCCATCGAGACGCAGAGTGACAAAACTTGAGGGAATGATTATATTAAAATTATTTCAATTTTCACACTTTGGTAGGGCAAAACGCGGAGTTTAGTTCCGAGAAATTGAGAAGAAAGAAGAAAGAGAGGGTATTGTCTGGCTAATCTGTGGGGGGAGAAAGAAAACGCTTTAACGTTTTAAATTATTACAATTCATTATTCATACTTTTATAATAAATCTCTTAATTATCATGTAACTAAAGGAAGCTTTGAACCAATAAATCCGATGTTGTCACTAATAAATATTTTTAATAATTCAATATATTATATATTGTATGAGCTTTCTTTTCGGCAAACTTTCGCATTTCTACGAACTTGTTTGTAATTTGTATCGTTCTCTGTCGAGTTGTTCTGTGGCTCGCCAATTTTTGTAAATTAATATTATGTGGCCATTGTAGCGCAGTGGGACAGCGATTGGTTGTAATCGCAATCGGTTGTGGGTTCGAATTCCGCTCAGTGCAATGTTCAAAATTTCATTATTTTCATTTCTTGTCTCTGGTGAACAAGACAAAGCGCGGTGTTGAGGTCCGTCACTTAACAGACAATGTTGTTAATTCGGGTGGAAAGTGGAGAACGGAGTGTATTGATACTAAGTTCTCTTTGAGGACCTTTCTACGCAGGATAACGCGTGAGACATAAAAAAATATTGTAATTCATGCATTTTGCCTTATCATTTGTTAAATGGGCTGCAATATTGTGTACTTTATAGTCCTTGGTTACTTTTATTATTTTCTTCCGCATATATTAAAAATAAATAGATTTAAAAATGTTAAATTTTGATTTTCTCGTCCTCGTCTCTTAGTAATCCCTTGGAGTCCCAAAGTAACATTAATCAATCAGTCACTCAGTGTAAAGCAGGAATTTTATATATATTAAAAACAAATAGATTTAGAATAATGTTTGCAAAAAAGTTAGCGAAAAACTTAGAAACTCAAAATTTATATTGTATTTTTGATTGATCCGAAACAAGCATATTACGGAAGTTCAACATTTTATATTTAAATATCTTGCGAAATTTCACCTTGGGCTATTAAAGACTAACTATGAAATTAAGTTTTTTTAATTGACTTATTTCTTAATTGATAAGTATGAGTAATTTGATTTTTGATTTTTGATTTTTATATTCTTCCTGGTGAGGTAATCTTAGTTCTAATGAAGTTCATATTAGAAGCTTAACTAAGCCATCATGGTGTGACTGCGTCTGACTGAATATGCGATAGCTGTGGGTTCGATTTCAATTATTTTCATTTCCCGCTCTGGTTACAAAACAGCAAGGCGTTGAGTTTCGTCACCCAACATATAGTGTGTCGGATTTGAGCGGAATGTGGAAAACGGAGTGTCTTGGTTACACTAGGCTCTTTTAGAGTGCAGTGTCTAAACACTACGTTCTCTACTTGAAGTTAATATATAAGTCCAAAATACTGAAAATATATAGGTTTAAATAACTGATATGTTTTTTAGTATACATACAAGTTATATAAAATAATTAGTACAAATTTTTTTATAACTAATCCAATTTTTTTACTTAAAGACGAGTTTGATAATATCTTTTATTTTTGAGTACATCCTGCGCTATATACAGGGTACCTATAGGTTAAAGGTCTTCAAAAGGCAATAAAATATGTAAAACACAATTTTTATTTAAATCATAAATCGTTTTATACAGAATGAAATGGTTATCAATACAAAATGATTTTTTTATCAGGAAACAAATTGCTTACTAATATTACTTTAATTTAACCATACGTGATAACGGCATCGAGAAGTCGAAATATTAATAACGAAATATCGATTCACAATTGGATCGCAAAGTGGGACTTTTATTTGTAATCCAATAAATTGTTTTCTGCTATACTCGTTTTTATTTGTGGTTTTGCTTAGTAAAGATATTAAAATAAGCTTAAAATACAATGTTTTTAAAGTTAAAAAGCTTCATAACTGTATGAGAGTTGCGCAATAAAACAATATGATAAGTTTAGTAAAATTATTTATCAATAATTTCATTGCCAATATATAGAGTAATATTTAAGGTCGTTCATACATAAACTATATTTAAGCTATTTTAATTTCTCCGTTCTCGAAAGACTATGAGTTGCGTTGAGTTCTGCTACTCAACACATTTCTTTTTAATTGCGGGCTAAAAGGGTAGGACATTGCACTTTAATTTCGGGCTAAAGGTGTAGAGTTTGTGTTGTTGGTAATGTCTTGATACTAGGTCCTCTCAGCCTATCTCCTCAAATTAAAATATCCTTTATTCAAATAGACTTTGCGAGTTCTGATGAGAAGAGCCGGTCATTTTTTATTTAACAGTTCAATTCAAATACAAAAGTTACAATTTTATCAATTAATACCACCGTATTAAATTCAATTCAAATTCAACAAACAAACATACATAACTGCAATATAAGTGCATATAGAGAATTTTTTATTATATCCTCTTCCTTATAAACCAATGTCGTGTTAAGAATAATAGGCTTTTAAACGTCGCGGTAATACATCAACAAGTGTCGACGTCAAGAGAAATTAATTGCCAATATTTGAATATTTTCTTGTTTAATGTGTGCGTGCTTAAAAAAAACCTACAGCCATTAAATTGTTACATACCAATTCGATGTGTATCAATGGTGCTGTTTTTTTTCGGCGTTAATCGATTTAATATTCATAATCGAGTATTATTTGAAATTATTTTTGTACAAATAACAGACATATATATTAGTATATATTGCTTTTTTTATATCCTTATGTCAGTGTCCGCTTCCGGTTTCACTTTTATCTTTCGTTTCGTTTTATTATGTCACTGTAATCTGAATTACAGTGACATAATCATAATCAATCGATCATATAAGTTAACTCACTAATAATCAGTCAGAAGCCACTAACTATAGTGCCTTGCTAGGACATATCAGCTTTAAATTTAAAAAGACTCAGCACAAGTAGTTTATAAGGTGTTTTATATTGTGACTAGCGATGAGCTCGCGGTTCTGCCTGTGTGAAATACACGGCTAAACTATTTAGTTTTTTTCGTCCACCCGAGTTCTCACTTCTTCGCAAACTTTGCTTAAAGTTATACTTTAAATAGTTGTTACTTTTTTGTTTTACCGATTACAACAAAATAAACACTAAATTTTAAGGGAACCAGATAGGTTTACTATAATACAATAATCAAAACTGTATTAAAATCGGCTAAGCCATGTCTGGGATTAGCGTGAAGAAACGCACCGACAAACAGATTAACAGGAAAGATAATCATTTTTATAATATGTATAGATGATATTTTACATATTTTTAGACGTAGTTTATGATGTCACATGCCTGTTAAGGAAAATATGTCTAAGCTGAGTTCAACGCCCTGTCATATTTACCACAAAGGGACCATTTGCGGAATAAGAGGAAATTAAACTTAGCCAAAAACGTCACCCGTTGTTTGAACAACTGTGAAATTTGGATGTTACACTCATTAGAGACGAGGCTTTGTTAGGATTTTAAAGACTTTAGCATGTGCCATTATATTTTAAACGCTATAATAGTAAAATGAGTGATTTGATTAGAAGCATCAAGGCCATTGTGGCCCAATGGGACAGCGTCTGAATGCAAACACGTTTGGTTGTGGGTTTCATTTCCACTCGGTGAATTGATCATAATTTAACTATTTTTATTTATCCGCTCTGATAAACAAAAAAAAATGCGGTATTCAGCTCCGCTACTTATCGCATAATGTCTTGAATTTGGGCAGAAAGTGGAGTGGAGACTGTTTTGGTTCTTTTTGCGGGGAAAAGCGTGAAGCTGGTTCATAGATTATCATCACAATGGCTGTAGGGAAATGTTGATGTATTAAAAATATTGCGTGTCGTTATGTCAAAAGTGCGGAGTTGATTTGGAGTGAATTGTTTCTTTGTGATATCGTATCAGTTATACGTGAGATCTATCAATAAAAAATACTTATAACTTGTTTGTTAGACGAGTCTAGCTTAAATATTGTCCACTTCGTATTATATTCGTAGTATATACTTGAGACAAGTGTAATATTTTCATACAAACTTGTACTTCAATTTCTATTTAGATCACATTTTAGATATATATATTATTCTATAATAATAGATACTATCTTACAATTGTAATTCTTTAGTTCACTTTAGCTATTCGCACAGCGAAAAAATGGTGCTTATTGCCGGCGTCTGTATTTCCTAAGTCGTACAATTTGAGGATCCTCAAATCAAGAGTGAATAGGTGGCCTCTAGGCAAACGTGTATCGCCGTAGACCACATTAACGCCTAACATTAGGCTCGATGTGGTCAAACGTAAGTCTATCATATCATACATTAAAAAAAAATATCTTATTTAGAAAACGTATAAAAATTTGAACGCAGCGGGAATTGAACCCGCGCCTCTTGAAAACCGTTCAAGTTCTTCAATTTCCTTAGTGTGGGAATAACACTTTAAAAAAATGTAAACAAAAAATATCTTATCATTTTGAGCCTAGCTTTTGAGTCCAAAAATCGAATATCATTAGGTTGGTTATAATTTTGCCCAAAAACACAGTGCTAGTTGACAAGTTACATACATATTTTAAATAATATACAATTTTAAATATTAGAATATTAAAAAAATATATTTTAAATAATAGTCTTAAAGTTAAAACACGTTCACTGTCTTTTTATCGCTCACTAGCTGCCCCAGCGAACTTCGTACCGCCTCAGAATCAAATAATATGTCAAAATTCAATAAAAATAACACAGGAAGCTTTTTTTCAAAAAAATACATAAGCATATAAATATGATTGGTGATTGGTTGGTACAGGACAGGGAAACTTGATTCTAGAATCTTCCAAGAATTGGTCTTGCGGTTTGGGTAACCAATCAATGCCGATAACGTCATTGTAAATGCATGGGAAATTGTAAGTCCTTTGGAATCATCGCGGGATCGACACATCTGATGACATTAGCTTTTTAACAGTCAGTCTTGTTTCATTGCAAAGTTCCATAATGTTACGCAGTATGATGGTAACTGAACCAAATTTTTTTACCTGGTTAATGTTTAAATTCCGAACGCATCCTGTTTGACAGGTGTGCACATCTTATATAAAAAAATAAAATTGTATTTTTTACTTGTTTAGGTGCAATTTCTTAATGTTTTCTGAACTTCTAAACCTTCCTTAAACTTCTATAAATAATTTGAAAGTAAAATTAGCTGAATCGCTTTAGCCGTTCCCGACTTTTAGCGAGACAAACAAACGTCATTTGATTTATTTATATATATATATAGATACTTTATATTGACATATGACAATCTAGAATAGCGGAAACCGTTCTTTATTTTACTGTCAATTAGTTTTGAGAAACAATTACAAAAAATAATGCACCGTGTCTTACTTTTCATTTGAAATTCAAAAATACATAGTTTTTATTTCAAATACTCGATGACTAAACTTCTTATTATTCATAAATAAAAGATATCAATTATTACAAATATATATAAAAATTTCAAAAACAAAATACGAATTAAAATCTATATGTACCTACATACAACTTGAGGCTTTTTCGAAATGAATCACCTTTAAACAACATTTCAATTAAGATGAAATTCGGGCCTATCCGTAATCGGTTCAGATAACAGCCTTTATGAACTAATGTCGTATATTGCTATACTAAATAGATGTGATTCATACATCGACATTATAAATTTTGTGGACTCATTCACGTTTGGTCGGGTTTTCCTTGGAATTTTTACCTAAAGTATATTTTTTCATATATCCTTTCTAAGTTCACGGTTATACTACAGGAAGTTTGTAGTACGATTTATATGGATAATATAATTAAACTATAGTTTTCATTAACAACCACTAGTAACATTTATTATCTGACATATAGCAATTCTTATCTATATATATATATATATATAAAAATAAAAGAAAAAAATGTGATTTATTTGAGCATATTAAAGTAGCTTTTTTCATAAAAAAATGTTTAAATCTATGAAATTAGCATAAGCAACATCACGTTACCTTACAAATGGAAATATTCTTATTAATCGTATTAAAGAAATGTTATTTTAACATTTTTTTTAAAGTGTTATTCACACACTTAGGAAATTGAAAAATACATATTTAGAAAATGTATAAAATTTTTCTTGAACTTGAACGGTTTTCAAGAGGTGCAAGTTCAAATCCCGTTGCGTTCAAATTTTTAAAATAATTATTTCTATTTTTTTTAAATAAATAATTTTATAATTTAGTATTAATTTTATTTGAAATGTTAATGAGGTATTCAAGTAAAATATATTGCATATGTATATATTTTGAAATTCGAAAATATATATTATAGAAATCTAACATTTCGAAAAAGAAGAAAAAGACAACCTAGTTCTGATAACCAAAAGTGTATCGACCATATCGACAATTAGCACAAAATCACAATTTTGGTGCATACAATTTCCTTATAAATATCACAATTTCTATAAATACCTGTTATTCAAAATTTTATTACGTAATAAAAAAAACTTATCACTTAGTATAATTTGGCACAGGAAGAACACTTTTTTGTCCAACGTAAAATATAGTGACTTAATATATACCTGTAATAAATACCTAATTAATATGCATAGTTTGTTGAATGACTTGTTAGACGCCACATTACAGCTTAAAATACAAATTTATATACGTATAAAATATATCAAGCTTTTTAATTTACACATATATGAATAATTTTTGTAACAAAAAGAGAATCTGTTGGTAAGTGACTCAGCTCTCCTTATTTAAATCTTTTTTGAGGCAATGGCCATGCAGGTCGGTGTATATATAAGTATTATAATGGTAAATGAGTTTTGAAACTGTAACCATAGCTTTGTAGTTTAGTATTATAACCCAATTTCATTGATTATTTGTCTATTAAATAGTCCTTATTCAATAAATTTGACACACAATAAGAAATTTTAGTAAAAAATTAAATAAAAAGCACTATGAAAATTATCTATCTATATTAAAAACAAACGGAAATAACATTAAAATATATAATAATTCGATCGTTTAAAAACAACGTTGCAATATTTGCTATGGAATATAATTAATGAATTAAACGCTCGTGTGGCCAAAACATAACGCTTAAATAGGTGGGAATGAACTGTGAAGGCAAGCAAGTGAGCAAGTTGTCTGAATGCAATATTTATCATGACAATATTACATTTTAGAAAATACCCACATAAAATATTTACATAATTTGTTTTTTATATTGTATACTTGAATGGTTTTAAATTTGTTATATTTTTTGTCAAGGAAGACCTACCTCCATCGTGCGTTACTTTCGTCGTCCATTTTCACCCGTTGCTTAGTATGGTAAATCAAAGAATGGCTCCCTTCTTCAAATATTAGATTTCAGCACACCACCATTTGGAACTAATAGAACCTAGTAGTTATATCAACAAAATGTCAAATAAAAAAAACGATTTTCTAGTTGGCACAAGTACGTACAGTGTTCATATGTAAACGAAATAAAAACCAATAAAAAAATAACAACCATGATATGTTATAATAATATATATTCGGTGCCTCTGTCGACGGGTTTTGAGAGGAATATATTTAAAAATTTCTCTGTGTTAAGAAAAATTACTGAACTTATATATGTTATATAATGTTTCATTTTAAATAGTAAGCTGTGACCATATCTTATAACGCAGTGACGCATGACGTTTACGATCGATTGGTATTTTATCAACTTTAACTACACCCTGAAAAAGTATATATATATATATATATTATTTTCTAAATATGTCTTTTTCAATTTCCAAAGTGTGCGAATAAAACTTTCAAAAATGTTAAAAAAAGAGAAATAGTAACTAAATATTCTACATCTCACTAAGACATGTAGAGAGGAAAACATGAAAAAGATATTTTAAAGTGTGGCTTAGAATATTTTCAATAAAAGTGAACACTGGCCATGTTTTGTGAGGTGTTAGGATTTACGTATCAAAATCGAATTACATTGCTCAAAATCATTGATCAAATCAAAAAAAAAAAATCTTTCATATGCATAAAGATGAAGATGAATTTAAAAACGTATTATAAACTTCTCAAAAAATTAAATAAATATATATTTACCATTTTGCCTCAATTACTTTTAAAAATAATCTAAAAATCCGATGACACTGTACTAAGACAAAATTAAAATAATCACATATAGAATGTTTTGATAAATAATATCCGGTACAATGCAAAACTGGGTAAGTCCCTAGTTTGTTGCAAAATGACTATTAGCTTTTCTTATTAATCGATACGAAGAAGTTAAAGCTGTTTGAATATTGAGACCTCACATTAAAGTAACATTCGATGCATTGGGTGTATTTTCCCATACAAATTTAATTTATATTTTTTATTATTTTAACAATAATATAATATATTGTCTTTCTTTTGTTTGTTTTTTTCACAAATATTAAAAAAGATTTTAATCTTCGAAACCGTGCCACACAAAATAGTCTTTGTACAATTGAGAGATTTTACTTCTTTCATATATTTTAGTTTCACATGGATATATGTGAAAAATTAAATTTGAAACTAAATATTACTTTTTCAAATAACCTTAAAAGTCGATCACATTTACAAGCAACGCCAAAAAAAGTGCTTTACTTTTTTTTACAGCTTTACATCTTTTCTTGCATAGCAGGATAGTGACAGAGAACCTAGACAAGACAAATTGTTTCGCCCGAAATCCAGACATTGCATGTTGAGTGGCACCAGAGCGGATTTATGAGAATGATATAAATATGATTAGGAATCCCCGAGTAGGAATCGAACCCACAACCCATTCACGTGCATAGACAGACGCCCACTGCGAATGGTCTTATAAATAATTAATTATGCTTTACTAATAATTATGGTATACCTATTGTAAATGTTAGTGTAAAATAATTTGGGGGCTATATATCAAGTTGATAAAAAAGCTTTCATATGGCTTAATAGTCTATTACTTTAAACATCTCATTACAATACTTCTGAGATACCAACGTAGCGTTTGAAGTGATAATCATAGCTGTCAAACATATGTAGGTGCTTGAGAACATAATCTCTGTATCGTTTTTATGCTGTATTTCGTACAAGCAGGCAGGTTATTTTTAAATTGTTGTAAAGCTTTTGACGTTCTAATTAAATTAGTTTACTTTATTTGAAATGAAAGGTAAAGTTTAAATTATATTTTATTCTATACCTTATTTGTATCTATTGATTTATGTAAATAATTAGTTGATTTTAAGGTTTTTCTTTCAGCTTGACACTTTTTCCGCTTATTAGCTTACTTACAGAAAATCTTATGAGTTCCCTTTCGGCTCGTATTTGAGACGCCGCCGCGCTTTGTCAGTATTAGTTTTTGTTCCATATAAATTCAAAATTTATGACTTCCGGTGCGACAAATAATTTAAAATAACCTATGTTGATCTTTGAGCATAGTGAACGTTTTGTAAGATAGTCAAAAATAATATATCAAAAATAGCTCCGGCCTTTTTTTTTCATATAATACATATTTAGGTTTTTATTTATCTAGACCAGGAATACGAAAAAAATATTTCGGTATAAGATTTCCCTGCGTGGGATTCAACCCGACACTCGTGATGCAAAGGTAAATCCCAATTAAGTCACAACGAAGTCAAAATTTGGAATCGGCCTTATTTTAAATTTCCATTAACAATGCAAATTTACATTTTGGTTTCACAGACAAAAGAACCTAGTGTCAAGACACTCCTTTCGCCATTTTTCAGCCCAAATAGCGAAAATTAATTATTTCAAATATGTTTACTATGAATGAATATTTATGCAGTAATACTATAAAATAAAATCATACATTGATTTCAAGTGCTAAGTTCGTCACCGTGTGTCGTAACCGAATATCGAATCCTTTACAACGGGGCCAATGTCGCGCGTCAAAGCGATGATACAGTAAGGCCACCCGCATTCTTAATTATCACATAGCATTTTATGAAATTAATTTTTATTTTAATTAGCAAAAAAAATTGTTATCTACTTTTTGACGTTAAAACTCATATGTAGAAAACGGAGAGTCACTCTATTCTCCGATTCCTCTTTTGCTTAAATATAATAAGTGTATTAAATATAATAAGCGGGTAGCTAGTGAGCTACCCGTCCACGGCCTTGCCCCCCTTGACTGTAGCTTTCGTCTTTTCGGCGGCCTTTTCGTAAAACAATTAAATTCCTGGCATAGCAAAAATATAGGAGTAAAACTAGCCTATAATCATCCCAAGAACCTCAAGTATCTCTATATATAAATTTCATCACAATCGGTTTAGCAGTTTGGTTATTATTACGTCACAGACAGACAGAGTAGCTTCGCGTTTCTAATATTAGTATGGATTACGTGTTAAGTGGCTCTTTATAATGTTGACATTTGTATTACTTTGGATAAACCTTTTTTAAATATTTCCCGTTAATTTTGATCTTAATTTATATTTAAAACCACAATGCCTATAGGCAAAAAAGATTTACAAAGGCTATATGAATTAATATACTCATTTATTGCGTTCAGGCATTTAACAGGTAATTGAATGTAGTTAGCCTACATTTTATGATATATGAAACTATTATTTAATTTATAGAAATGTTACGTAAATACGCAATAACGGTAACGTGTGTTATAATATATAAATTGCGTCAAATATTATTATATATATAATATTTTAAAGAAAAAATATCTTTAAATTTTGACATTCTGGTTGATATGGTTGTACAATATTCTAGAGGAATGATTAATATTTGTTTAATATTTACTATTTACTAGTGGCAAAGTGTTCAAATAACACAAGTTACCGGCTAACCTTTTTTGAATTATAATAAATATTAAAGGTTTTAATTATGTAAAAAAAACACAGAAAAAATCTATTTTTAGTTGATACAAGACAATTGCTACGTAAAAACTGATGGGAATATTTATATGATCATCCAGGGCGAAGATAGACTTTAAATATATACATTTAAAGCAGGTCTACAAAAATTTTACACTTCACCACTGATATTTACTGTAAGATAAAGCAATTCCTTTAAATTTCGCTACTCAATACAAGCAATGGCTTTAGTTCGGATAAAAACTGGATAATAGATGTCTTGACCCTAAGTGATCACATTACCATATTGTGGATAGAGATATTCTATCCATTCTACAATATAAACATAAGCTGTAAAATATAAGAAACATACATGAATATTTTTAACATTTTTTAAAGTGTTATTCGCACACTTAGGAAATAGAAAAAGACACATTCAGAAAACGTATAAAAATTTGAACGCGGCAGGATTTGAACCCGCGCCTCTTAAGCACCGTTTAATTTTGTGTTCGTTCAAGTTTGTTCAAGTGTAGTGGAACGATTTTCAAGAGGCGCGGTTTCAAATACTATTGCGGTTAAATTTTTATACGTTTTCTATATATGTCTTTTAGATATGTTTTTGAAGTTGCCTATTTATAATTAGCTAATTTTTAATAAGCTGTCATATAATAAGGTATAGACAGCCTTTAATTTAATATACAGTCAGTCAGTCAGTCATCCTACGATAAATTACTTACTGCAAACATCAATTCTGTGATTGTAATTGTTTGTAAAACTTGTAGGCAGTAGATGAATCAGACGATGATTGATAGAAAAGAATGTGCGCAGAGTCCCAAAATATTTTTGGTTTGAGTATTTTAAATTGTGCTTTTTGTTAAGACAATATTCTAAATTCATATGTTATATTAAAATATCGTACCTATGAGGTATTTAATGTGCTTCACGCAATTTCCGGTGTAGCACGGTACTCGGAGAGAACCTATTGTCAAGTCACTCCTTTCTGCAATTTCCGCCCGAGACATTACTTACACTAGAGCGGAAAAATGAAAATAATTTAAATAATTGTAAATATGTTACTGCTGATATCAACTTCAAGGAGTGCAAGCCATTGCCTTGCATATTTTACTATATTTAATATTCTGATACGAAATTTCAATTCCACGATACATATGAGTGTAAGTGCTCGCTCTTACATAATTAAAATTAAAAATGCGAGTTATTTAGTAACTATACTTTATGTATCGATTTTCTAGACTATACTTTATAGATCGAAGTAAATATTAAAGAATAAAATTGACAAAAATATATAATTATATTCTGGGCTTAGGACTCCAAAGCTAAACTTTGATGAACTCTAATGAAGCGGACAAAGAACCGGATATTGCTAATATTTGAATAAAAAACCCCTAAAGTTGTTCCATGTGCCTTCTAAAATACTGATAAGAAACACTTTAAGATCAAAATTGTATATGCAAAAAGGTAGAACTGTCACAGCCATATTTTAGACAGGTCTTATTTATAGTTGTAGGTAAGTTAAAAGTTGTAATAAATTAGTATTAATTGTATATATTTGGATTATATATTAATTAATTAAAGATTATTATAAAATATGTTGAAATTATTATATTTCTTTGTAGATTATAATCTTTTTACACAAGATTCAGAATTAAATTAATATTAAAAATATTTTATATACGTGAGTCTTCGTTAACAGCTTTGTGGTCGGTGAGACTATTGGATTCAGTCTCAAAACTGTTTTAACAAACGCGAGGTTTTCTAGTTTTAAAGCATTATCGTAAAACAAAAAAAATACGTTTTTCGCCATTTCTAATAGTACTTCTCCGTTCTCCGTCCACATAATGTTCTTTAAAATGATTGTCGCACGTATTAAGTAAATATATAAGTTTATTGTATAATATTTATATATCTAAAGATATATCTGTTGTCAGATCACAATAGCACCCAGTCTATCTAGTTTGAGATTGGTTAGGCGTACCTAAGCAGTAAGTTATGTATGGAGGTATTATTTATTTTTACCTATTAAACTATTCAATTGAATTTATTCATATTAAATTATTAATAAGTACAGAACTTGCGTACATACAATATATAATGTAAAAAAAAATATTGCTATAAAGAACAGTACATACATATGTGCGCATCTCAAGCTACAATCTTATGTATAGGCTTGTTTAATAAATTTATTTTATTTTCATTCTCATGGCATTACTTGTTATAATTCAAATGGTAATGATAATATTGAAATTATTTTCATTTCCCTCATCTAAGAAAGTGCAGCGTTAAATCAACATATCTCTATTTCGGATGGAAAGTGGAGAAGGGAGTATCTCGACACTAGGTTCTCTCTGATTACCCGCTATCCAAGAAAAAGCGTAAAGCTTACATTTCGTGAAAAGTTGTATTAATAAATATATTATATATAAACTATTCGCAGGTGAATTTTATTATATAAATAATATAATAAATTCAATTACAACATTTCTTAACATTTAATTAAAAAAGCCATTTAAAAGTGTTAATAAGATTACAAAGGCCTTGTGATATAATTCGACTTACTTTTCAAAGTTACAAAATATACGGAAAATGTGTAATCTTGACAATGACCCATATGAGGTGTTTTTTTTTCGTCAAACAGAGATGGGTGAATCTATCTGTGGCCTTATCGATATGGGAGAAATGACGATCGTCATTTAGATCCGTGAGTTACCGTGGTTATGGTACAATATGTAAGGATAAGCGATTTGATGTAGTTTTTAATTTGGATTTGGATTTGCAATTACTATAAAATTTTCTTATATAAACAAATATTTATTAAATATTATATTTAGGTATAAATTATTGTTGATTTGATAAATATCACTAAATAGGAGTTTATATTTACTAATAAATGAATTATATTGGATAGTGTTGCCAATTTTCATGTTACATATAATTAATAAATTGACTTTTCTGTGTAAATAAAAAAAGTAATACAAACGTATATTATCGTAATACAGCAACATGACCATTTTGATATTTATTAAGAATCAATTTAATTCAATAATACAGTGATTATTTATATAAGCCTTAAATTATAAGAAAATTAGGCATAATTTTATAAGAAAAGTGCGTCCGCGCCATCTAAAACGCTTGTGTCTCAATCACCGCAAGGTGATTAGTATTTCGGGTGGGAGCGCACGCGCAGTCTCTCGCCGCCCGTCGCCCCGTGCGCCTGACGCCACCGCGCGCGTCATACTGAAGCGCGAATCGCCAACTGTCCCATTTGCGACATAAATTTAAATTCCGAAAATTAAAACTCGTGTATTAAAGTGAATATCAGTGTTTGTGCAAGATACAGTGACGTTACTCTAAAAGTAACTAACAAAAATCTATAGTTTCGACTATTTTACAAGTAAGTGATATTTTTTATAATTTTTTATCAAATATTATTATTATTCATTTATACCAATATAAAAGTTGTGTGGGATAATATTTTTTAGTTAAACAATTGTCTGCGCATGCGCAATACGCAAATTGATTCGGAAATTATTTTTGAAATAAAAAATGTAAAATGTATATTTACAAATCATTGAAATGTAATTTCTTTTTGAGGTAAAATTATAAGAATAAAAATTTAATCTGTAGAATTGATAATAATCTTGTTTCATATTGTGCTCAGAAAAGACTTCAACGTCGTCTCGTACACACGCGTTGATGTCTTTACACTGCAAGTGTTCTAAAGGAAAATACTTTAGCAAATAATACCCTTATTGTTATTATTATAAATATATAATCACCATTAATAATTACTTATATATTATACTTGACTTTCGTTTTAGTTATGTTTGAAATTTACCTAATCACTTTTTAATTGATTACATACATACATACGTCTGTAATGTCTTTACAATAAAATATATAAAAACTACTTATGTTTTATAAAATGAAAGTATATTGTGAAATGAAATAAAAAATATATATTTTACAGTGCATTAATGTAGCATCTCTTCTATAGTTTGTAACTAATACATATTATTAACTAAGTAAATGCTTGAGATCTCACAGACGTTTCGTAAGTATTGACCAAAGCCTGGACCGATTTTAAACGCAACTCGATCTGTTGTAATTGTTAATTGAGAAATTTAGAGTAATAGCTGTCTTAAAATTAAAATTTCATGCGACGTCCAACAGTTTGCGTGTTATTTATATTTTAAAATTTAAATATTGCATATATTACATTTTTATATTCACATTAACAAACTTCAAGTTACATAAAGAAAATATTATATTATGTAAAACAAATTTATGTGTACATAAATAATTAATCTATTCGGAAATTTCTTTTCTAGAAAATATTTATTTATTAATATATTTAAAATATTCAAAATAGCTACTTTATTTTAATTCAGTTCAAATCGAACACCCTAAAGGTGTGATGGCCACAATTGATTGACTGTCATATCAGCGATAAAAGCTTCACGTCAAATTCAAAATAAATTTTGATAGGTCGTAACTAAACAAATGAAATATTTGATAAAGATAATGACAAAGTTAATTAACAAGTATCGTACACTTCATAATTGCTTTGAATACAAGTTGTATCACATTCCAGTTTCACAAAAAAATTTTTAATGCAGTATGCTATTTATGTAATTATTTGAAAATATATGTTTTAAGTTGTATTTAGAGACCATTGTGGCGCAGTGGAACAGTACTTGTATATAAAACGCGATGGTAGCGGGTCCGAACGTCACTTGGGGAATGTTATTTTTTTTTTTACTTCCTCGCACTAGCAAGAAACAGGGCGGTATTGTATCCCGAATACAGATAGATGAATGACGAGTGGTTGCTATTATCAAATATTTATTTTTAAATATATACCTATATTGGAGTCAGAGTTTTTATACGAAGTTTTTAAACGTGATTTAAACATATGAACATTTAATGAAATCGCTCAAAATATTTATTGATAAATAAATAGGTACATATAGACATATTTAGAAAACGTATAAAAAAATTAACGCAGCGGGATTTAAACCCGCACCTCTTGAAAACCGTCGTAATGAGGTCTTTTTCAATTTCCTAACTGTGCGAATAAAACTTTAGAAAATGATAAAAATAGTAACATATAGGTTATAATATTTTCGCGTAGTGTAGTAGAGGTTTTTTGTTTTATTTAGTGAAGACTATTTTATAAATTTAGCATAATACATTTTGTAAAGTAATTGGTTATATTTTTTTATATATTATATTAAAGTTATTAGGCGATAATTTATTATTATTTCCAACTTTATAGCTTCACCTTATTTGCATGCAGTAAGCTCGATGATATAACCGCCTCGTTTCCTAATGTGTGTGTTTTGAAATCCACTTATATGGGAACCTTGAAAAAAAATTAGAAAACTTGTTTATATTGTAACATTTAATAAAACTTCACTACGTGTTTATCAATTTATTGTAATGTGTTTTTTTACGAGGTCAATATTAATGTCATAGTTATTCTGAAAACGAATATAACAAATCGATATTACTTGTTTAATTAATTAATGTTTAAATCGAATGATAAATTGATTTTAAAGTTATATGTTATGCTTATAACTTAAATAAGTAGAAAGATTAAGCTTGGGCCGCCACTTAGCACGCAATGTTTCAATTTCGGGCGGAAAGTGGAGAACGAAGTGTCTTGACACTAGGTTCTAGGTTTTAGGTACTCTTTGACTATCCTGCTATGCGGAAAAAAGCGTAAAACTGCATTTAACTTTACTAATTATTATATAATTATTTTTTTTTGTAAAAACATAACTTAAACTATTATTATTGAAAACTTATGAACTCAGTAAGCATTCTGTTAGCAATTTCGTTGAACCTGACAATGTACGCCCATACATAAAATTATTTCAAGTGTCGGTTGTATTAAAGAATAGAAATTAACATAAAAACAAATCCGCCCAGTAGTTAAATGTGCCTTTCGCCATCACGTAAGGCTCAAAATCGTACGTTTCAATAGTTCGATACAATTTGATATTTGACAAAGGAAAGCTAATGGCCCGTTTAACAAAATAACATTAGGTATTGTCATCGTCCACAATGACAGGCTAGCAGGTTGTGTGGAAATAACTGATGGTGTGTGAAACTTATGAATAAAATTGTTGGCCGATGTTGAATTTTGAGTGCACGGTATCCAATTCTGGGTATGGCATTTGGAATTTGGAAATTTGCTGTATTTGGAGATCCGTTTTATACACGTGTAATTATCTCGTATATACGACAAGAAACTACGACCTGCTGACGCGTAAAATAAACGTCGCCTCAGAAAACTAGTAGGTGTTTCGCTTTATGCAAAAGTGGATGTCAAACGTTTGGTAATGTGTCTGAATCTATTTCTACCTTAAAGGCCGGCAACATCCCTTTAGCTCTTCTGGTGTCACACAGGGTCGTGGGCGGCGGTGATCACTTACCATCAGGTTACACGAACGCTCGATTGCCTTGTCTATAGAATAACAAAAAAAAAACCGATGAATTATTAAAAGAAATGTTGTCAAATGTATTCTTTACATATATAAAGAAAGCTTTATAAATATCAGTAATTGCATTTGAATAATTCAAAGATTCATTCATTTTATAAGATTTATATCTATATCAACATTTTGTGAACCAGCGATTTAATTTTATTCCCATTTAATAAGTAAAGGTGTTTAGTTCTCGAGGCGCATATAGCATTGTTACTTGTTAATCACATTTCCGAGTTTTAAGGCCGTCGGAAGAACATGATTTAATGGGTATATTTTACAACTCAACTATTATCTATTTTCCGATTCGTGATAACCTCTTTACGTGCAATATTGAACTGTATCACGTGCGCTATAAGGCCTAAATTTGTACGGCCATTTTAAACACTGTATCCGGCACTTTCAGACGATTTTCCAAATTATTCTAAAATGCAGTTTCGGTATTTGAGCAATTTATTTGTTCACGTTTGATTTGCGTGCTTTGATTGAACACTTCAATTAAAATATTTATACTAAGTTGTTGCATAGTACATAATTTATTATATATATATATGTGTGTGTGTGTGTGTGAAGTGTTTGTAACACTTTTTACGAAAATTATGCGGACGGAGAAATTTATGAGATTTGGCATATTCAAAAATTTATATGGAAATTGAGTATGATATTTTCCATAATTATTCATAAGAAACACATCAATTATATGCAATTGACTTACACTTTTGTTTAAAGTGAAAAATGTATATAAAATACAGGCCAAGACGACAAGGCGTTGAATTCGACTAGTTCTCTAACACTGTCTCTTAGGAGGAAGGCAGGGAACTTATAAAACAAAAGTAATTATTATTTGATTTGCATAACATAATTATAATAAAACCTAATTTAACATCTAATTTAATATTGTAGAGGCCATTGTGCCGCAGTGGGACAGCTTCTGATTGTAAATGCGATTGGTCGTGAGTTTAATTACCACATGTGGGATAGATAGATAACAATACTTTATTGCACACAAAGACAATACAAGGAACAGTAAACAGGATTTTATAAGTAATACAGAGTGTGCAAAGGCGGTTTTATTGCTGGTAGCAATCTCTACCAGCTAACCTTTGGTGGTTGGAGTGCCTTGACACTAGGTTCTCTCTGTTATCCTGTTATGTAGGGAAAAGTGTGAATTAAAAAAAAATATTGAAACAAAGTTGTAGAAAGAATAATATTACATTAGCAATGAACTAGAACGTTTGGGTGTAAGATATCAAAGGCACATATAATGTTTATGCATACTACGGAGTTGCGCCACAGCGTTGCGAAACACAGGCGCAGGACCGCTACTGCTAACGAAAGTGGAACCAGTATATTAATAGTCAGAGAAGTTAGTTCAAATATTAATTTTACGGAATATCTAATGAAATAATACTGTATTTGAAAAACATATTTTTAGAAAATGTATAAAATATTTAACGCAGTGGGATTCGCAACCTGTTTAGTCAGAAAGAATCTAAGCGTCAGGACATTTGGATCTCCATTTTCGGCTGCAAATCGAACTAAGATCATCCGCATTTACAAACAGATGCACTGTGCCATGATGGACCTTGAATATGTAATTTTTTATATACAAAAATTGTTATCCTTCTTCTTCTATTTATTGTTGGAAGTTAAAATGAACAAAGTTTTAATAAAGATTATTTGTATATAAGCTTTAAGCAGGTGTAGCTGTAGATGGCAACTATATATGGAAAGATATTTAAATATAAAATAATACTATCTATAACCGACTGAGATTAAAAAGAAACGTGTGTTTTTAAATTAATTTAAATAAAATTACTAAGCTTAAAAACTCTTTAATGCTTAATACAATTTTTTTAGTGTTCATAAATCTATATACGACGTTTACGACGGTCACTCCTATAAATTACGTAAAAATATATTTATGAAAATGTTGACTTTAATTTTAGGTACATTTAGTTTTCCATTAATATATGAGGACTGAAAGTTTAATAATTTAAAAGATAAAAAAAGATTTTAACATACAAATGGCGTTTTTTTTCTACAATTACATTAAAAAGCTCTCAAATATAAAAAAAAAGACGCTTTTTCAGTCTATTTATATAATTTAAGTAGCCACTTGATAAGGTGATATGAATGACTATGTTCAACTTCGTACTTTAAGTTTAGTTTACATTATAAAGTTGCATATATCTAAATACCATATAAAGTAAGGCATTGTACCAATCATCTATTACATGACTTCAATTACAAAAGGAAATAAATAGATATAATTTCAATAAAAATTTGGCAACTTTAACGATAAAACAAGTTTGATTGACATGAAAAGGTCAAATATAATCTAAAAGTGATTCTAGCCCTAATCGTTAAGTATATAAGGTATATTATTATTTAAATTACATTTCTTAGATTGTAAGGAAAAAATAACTTTTAGCAACAGATGTACGTATAAGACGACCAATGTATGTTACTTTTGTAAATACCATGTACAATTAGAGAACAAGGAAATTGTTTTTATAAAATAACAAAATATGCATTTTTTATTTACGCTCTAATCGATCCGTCAATGTTTTAGTCTACAGTGTTGTAATTAAATTTTTTATCATCATAATTATTGTCAGAATCTGTTCAAAGGTTAACAAGGTGGACCACAAAATCGATCACATTAGTCTTAAAAATTAAGAAAACGTCAGTTTCTTCTTATTTAAGGCGTAATTGTATGAACAATTTTTAATAAATAATTTATAGCTAATTTGTACTCACTTATTATATTGTACTTTGCTGGGCTTTGAAAGGTATTATTATATTAAAAAAGATATATTTAGCAAACGTATAATTTTGTGTGTGTCTTGAAAACCAAGAGGCGCGGGTTCAAATCCTGCTGCGTTCAAAAAAATTTTATACGTTTGCTAAATGTCTTTTTCAATTTCCTTAGTGTGGGAATAACACTTTAAAAATGTTAACAAAATATATATTATTATATTACTTTTAAAGTAAACTTAATAATGAATGAGATATAAATCTCAATTATATAACATTTTAGACCTATGTCTAAAATGTTATATAATTACATTTTTTATTTTTAATTCGTATAGAAATTTCAACTTTATACAAATATGGATACGGTCAAAAAGTGCCTAGAGTTCCGCCATTAACGCAATATTCTGCCCTGTTGTACGGGAAAAAGCTTGAAGCTAAAAAAGTACATTTATCAGATTGTCACACTAATTCGATATCACCTCTAATATTAAACACAAACATTGCTTAATACGTCCTCGAGAAAACGCTTGTACGAATATCAACAGTACTAAGTGTTTAGAGATTTCACTTTTGTTAGTAAAGTTTCTATTCAATAAAATGTGAATTTTGTAATGTAACCAAAAGCAGTAAACTTTGTGGCTTAAGTCATGTTTAAAAACAAAGACAAGCAAATTCTTCTAGCATAGTCATTTGCTGTTTCGAAAAAATAATTATATTTTTTAAAGAATTAAGAAACTATCGTGGTTCAGTGGTACGAGACGGTTGTGGATTCCCATTTAAAAGAGTATGTTTAAATAATTTAAAATTTCCCACTCTGTTATTGTTTTAAAACGATATTTTTTAACATTAAATCCTCTTGGCCTACCTTGCTATAAATCGGATATATGTAAAGCTATGAAATGTAGGTATTTTCCAAAAATATTTTCATCGAAGTCAAAGTACAGTTTTTGGTAGTTATTGGTATATTTATATTTTTCTTAAAAGCTTTTCGTAAGGTTAAATTATGGAATTAGTCCTTGACTTATACGAACCCATTAAAATTAAAATCGCAATGAAAAAAAAACAAGTGATATATGGTAATGTTCTATTTAGTATACATAATGAAGATTTGAAACTTAATGTCAAATATTATGTAAATCATGAAGAGGACCTTAAGTAGAAAATCGAATGAGCCGGATCTATAAAACACGACTGTTATCTCTATATATAATAATTACACTTTATTAAGATATTAATTTTATTATAAAATAGCTTCGTCACACAAATATTTAATTTTGTGGATTGTCTATCCCCCTTTATATACCCCCCCCCCCCTCTTATATACCCAGGTTATGGTATAATATTGTAAATAAAAATATTCCTCCTAACGGGTTTAAACCTGTTTTCATATAGAGTGAAGACTTATTTCACGGAAGTCAAATTGATGACTGACTGACTAATGAATGACTTTTGCTTAAAACGGTAAGCTAAGCATATTTCTTTTTATTAATAAATTAATAAAATTTGTTGGTTTTTAATTGTAATTGACGAAATTTTAGCTTCCAACATAAGTAATATACATATATAAATATTTATTATTGTCCACATACGATTACGTGTTATATCACGACGCCTTCGCGTGTTTTGACGAAAATGAAATATAAATCTAGCTTTACGACTTCAATATATTTTTTTATTACAAATAAAATCAAAATAAATTTTGTATCTGTTTGTAAGTATATAAAGTAAGCTGAATACAACATTAAGTTTACAATACATAAAATTTTATTTATTTAAATTTAAAAAAATAATTTATTTAAAAAAAAACCAATTGTGTCGTTACACGTCCATTCTCGCCGCACTTTGTATTGTTAGGGTGGTGAAATATAATCATTACTCCGAATCGGAATCGAATCCACAACTAACCCCTATATAAGCTAGTTTATGTTGTTAAAACTTAGCTTATATGAGCTAGTTTATGCTTTTAGAATTTATTAGTCTGAGCTGTTACCAGCTATCACGAATTGACACGAATCAAATGTGACATTTTCCTAGGTAACGAGTAAAACCGGACGGCCTCACTGCCTACAATCGCTTCCAGTACACACAACCTATCGAAGTTAAATATTTCTGTATAATTACTTGTTCATTTTAATTTGCTTATGTATGTATGTACTAGATTTGGCCTTCATTGTGTCGTATTAAGAGAATATTAATTAATGGCATTTGGCGTAATATAAAAAAAAGGGTTGAGAAGCTACGTTACATTGGGTGTTTGATTTATATTTTTCATATTAGTAATTTTCTAAAGCATATTCAGAAAACGTATAAAAATTTGAACGCAGCGGGATCCGAACCCGCGCCTCTTGGAAACCGTTCAACCGTTACCTAAGTGTGATTAACACTTTAAAAGGTAAAATATAGTAATGTTCTAATATTTAATTCCATTCCATTCGTAATGTAAATAAAAAACTACCGAAAGTGCACAGAGGTTAAAGGTCTAGTGAAAGCAAGAGGAGCTGTTTAGATTAATATTCAACAAAATACGCATTAAAAGGGCAGTGGGACAGTGTCTTATTGCAACAGCTGGTGTAGGTTCAATACATAATACAAGTAATAAATAATAATCAAATTATTATAATAATAAATAAATAATTAAAATCAATTTATTTTCCTGCTCTCGTAATCCGCCAAATGAGTCCAGTGTCTCGAATTCAGGCTGAAGCACGAGAAAGGACGGGAAAAATTGTGAAGATACTCACCATTTTTTTTAATGAACGAGACATATCTCATACAATGTTCCATTTAAAAGATACATTATTATTTTATATACATTAAAAGATACATTACAAGTATTATTATTTAAAAGATACAAGGCATTGTGTGAAAATTTGAAGATAAATTGAACGAAACAAAACACGCACTCGACTATTCCTTCTGCGATACAATTGTGAAATTTTACCTAAGCCTGTTGCCACTGCAATAGTGTTTCTTTGCACTTTCTATTTATCTTTGAGATCAGCTTCCATTAATGTTGTTAAACAGAATTGATACTAAAATTATAATTAGAATTATTTTACAATATGTTATTTTTGTTTTGTATACAATTTGATTGATGTTCGTAAATCATGCTTCAATCAAGACGGTACTCGGACCATTAATGAAACAAAAAACATACAATAAATAACAATTCAACAAATTAACATTTTAACAAAAGGGTTGTACGATTTTATGCCAATGAAATATTGTTACGAGAGATTTACAATTGTATTGTAAATGGCTTGTATACATATATTTTACTGAATTTTCATTTATAGTGTTTCTGCAATAATTGAAATCGTTACTAATGAATATAAATAATCGTAAATTGGCGCGGTGGGTAATCAAAAATTGCCTATCCGTATGTAAAAGCGATGGTTGTGGGTACAATTACATTTCGGGGGTATGATTTCAACAGGTTCTTTTGCTCATTTTGGCGGCATTGAATTCCAGCACATAGAAAGTGTTGCTTCTGAATTTAAATGTAATATGACTAGAATGTCTGTCTAGCATGATGTGTATGTGTAAAAAAAACATGGAGGTGTAGTTTTTTTTTTTTTTAATTAGCTTAAAGAGAACGGGCCACTTTAAATATGTATATGTTAAATAAAAAAAAATACAGTCTATATATATATAGTATATATGTACGTTTTATCGAACATTTCAGTAACAAAGTCGTAAAATGTTACCTGCTTTCCATTCACAATCAGTTACTGTGTAAACCATATGTTTATGTAAAGCGAGGTTACAACGCATGCCTGCGTGTCTCTAAGTTATTTTACACTCCAGTATGCAAAGTACACACATAAAGGTATATTTGCTGATTTTATATGAAGTATATATTATATATAAGTATATATATAAAGAACTATAGTTGTCACCTGTAACTTCGTTTGTGTTATACCTTTTTTACCAGTTCGGAAACATTTCGGTAGTAACTGTCCCAAGAAAGCTATATACGAAATTTCAGCTTCCTACGCCCAGTCATTACGACGTTGTCTGTCTGTCACTCAGAAACGGATGAGAAGTTAACAGTCGTATGTACAGAGAGAATAAAAGGACTCATCACAATTTTCTAATAATCACACCGGGACAGTGTCCTAGTTTACAGGCGATGGTTGTGTGTTTGATTCCTAATTAGGGGATCAATTTTATTTAAATGTAAATGTAATATCAATTGCGAAGGCGGGTACTATTCAACATGGTATTTTAGTAAAAAGTAGATAGAAAAATGGAGAGCGGAGTGTTATACAGTTCTTCTCACTTGTATTGTAGACTTTAACTTCATGAAATCGTAATAATAAGACAATTTCAAAGAAATCTTGTGTATAGATGTACAAAAAGCTAACCGACTTTGTGGTGAGTGAAATCAATATTTTCTCTATGAAAGGGAATAAAATTAACACTTTACTTTCTCGACCCACAATATATATTTTGCTATTAATTTTGATAAAGGATTATTATTTATAACTTATCTACTTTTACATAATCATTTTATTCAATCCTACTAATATTATAAATACTAGTAAATAGAAAGTGTGTGAGCATGTTTGTTACAATTTCAAGCAATAATTGCTGAACGGTTCTAGATGAAACTTTACAGTAATATAAAAAAAGACATATTTAGAAAACGTATAAAAATTTAGACGCAGCGTTATATGCAAATTCCACTGCGGCGTAATTTTTATACGTTTTCTGAATATGTCTTTTTCAATTTCATAAGTGTGCGAATACCACTTTAAAAAAATGTAAAAAATATTCAAAGTAATATAGTTTGTATATCAGAATAACATATAGGCGTAAAGTGTGAAGTTGCACTTACAACACAAGACAATATATTTGTAAAAAGTTTTTATAGGTTCAAATCTTTGATTGAAAATCATTTGTTATTGTATGACCGTTCAAAAGTGGGTGAACTCATGATTTTTTTATAAGAAAAACTTGACATAACGAAAGAAGCCTTCATGTATGGTGTATAAACTTTTTCGTATTTAAATTTTATCGTAAAACTTTATTGCATCAATCAATGCCAAAGTAACTGTAGAGTGAAGAATTAATTGATTTCAATGCAGAGAACGTTAGAACATAACAATGAAAAGTATTAATTGACTAGTCTGGTCAATGTACAAGGCACGCTTAATGCTTATATTAGTCTCGTTTTCACTTTTAACTCGTGTCAATTGCTTAATTCACTACAGTGTCCTCTTCTTTAATGCAGATGTGGACAATTCAATTCATATGAAATATGCTGATATATATATACGTTATTAGTTTACGCCAGCAATTTCGACCTCCCCTAGATTCTAGAAAACTTACTGTAATACGTAAAATCCTCTTGGTTTCTATTCATGTTGGAATTTTGGGAATGTCTTTTTGTAGTACTTAATGCATAATTTGAATTTTTATATGATTCATCGTGATAGTATATAAGTTCAAATCGTGATTTGATTAATCCGTGTACATTAAAAAAAAAGTTGTCAGATAAAATTTCCTGAAACAAATAAAATAGACAAAAAATATTTTAAGCAGCCTTGACTTATATGGAAAAAAGGATTCTAATAAATGTTTTCATTCCATATTCAACTTTCCACATGTTTTAAGAATGCATAATAGATGGCTGTAATAGATGCATGTAATACATCTTAGTTCATAAAAAAAATTGGGGAAACCATATATTACGTGAAAAAATATTTTGAGCGTAATTTGAACTTACAACCCTCATAAATTAAATACAACTGAGCCACGGTTGGTGTTTTAAAATGAAACTGATCACAGGTCACGTCTACCTGTGACCACGGTTTACTGTAAAGTGTTCGAAACGTCGAGTTCTAAAATGTATTTTCGAATACCAATATTATATATAATCCGGTTAAAAATAGTTACATTGGAAAATGTGTAATAATCGTGAAAATCAAAGAACTTATCACGGTTAGTGTTTTAAATAAACACAGATTATATTAAAACAATAATTAAAGAAACATATATATATATATATATATATTTTCATAGTTAATGTACATTTTACGTGTCTTAAAACATTTTACATATTGATGTAATGACTTAATGCGATAATCGCGGTTGTTCAACCGTCGTGGAAAGCGGGAGAAATATGGAGAGATTCAAGCTCGTGCCTCGCCTTGCGTAGCGGAACGGCTTGCACCGTTAACGCTGTTTTGTGACATAATGAGTTTCATTTGTTTTAGTATTATTTATATACTTATAAAGGACTGCGATATACATATTTTTTAGTTTTAGGTAACATTTGTTTTGTTATATGAGTAAGCTATAGAAATCTGGAGATTTTTTTATCGTAGTTAATGAAACTCGATTGTATACTTTCTCTGTTAATATATTTTTAGAAAACGTATTAAAATTTCTCTATCTTGGAAACAGTCTAAGGGTACGAGTACTGCTGCGTTTAAATTTTATACGTTTTCTAAAAATATGTTTTTCGATTTCCTAAGTGTGTCTTTTAACACTTTTAAAAAAAGTTAAAAAAACTCTTTTAATATCTTTAGAACATCCTTGTATTCTAAATATAAATATCACGATGTGTATTGTGTAATCTGTACTAAATATAATATAATGCGGTAAAAGTGTAAAATATATATTTATAAATAACTAATGCCACAATTAACTTTCTGAAAAGATATATTTCTTTGAAAGGACCTATTTAGAAAACGTATAAAAATTTGAACGCAGCAGGTTTTGAACCCACGCCTCTTGAAAACCGTTCAAGAGGCGCGGGTTCAATTTTCTATACGTTTTCTAAATATGTATTTTTTAATTTCCTAAGTGTGCGAATAACACTTAAAAAAATGTTAAAAGAATATATATTTCTTTCCTTTTTACATTCTGAGTTTTTTTGCAGCTTCACGCTTTTACCCGCAAACTAGGGTAGTTAAAGAGAATATAGTCTCAAAACACTCGGTTCTCCATTTACATTCAGACCCTGCCCACTGCGCCACAATGGTCTGCTAAATCTAAATCTAAGAAGTAAAATTAAATTCAATTAATTAAAAGTTATAAATTATAATAAAAGGTTATTTTATAACACTCACATATCTTAATTCCCAAGTAATAAATGTAGTAATTTGAAAAACAGCATCCGTCGAGAGACGACCTCTTGAACTAATAACCGGCAAAAAAATTACAAAAGTGTCAACGTCAGTCACGACTTCAATTCTACATTGTACAATTATTGTGTTGAAACTACAATTTTATTTAAGAAAGTGATGATGGTTTTTAATTGAATTGGAATTTGTTATTTTTAAATTGCATAATATTTTTATAAACTACGATACGATAAGTACAATACTATGAATATTAGTAAATATAAAATATAATTTAAATATTGGTATATATATAGAGCGAAGTCACTAGTCAGTTCTTAGTCACTCCGTTTAACATTTTCCAAATTTGAATTTTGGGCTGCGCTTTGTGTTACCTTAGTGGGGAATTAAAAATATATTTAAAATAATTGCTCAGAGCAAGAGTCGAATTCATTACTATCGTGCTTGTCAGCCTAGACACTATCCTACTGCGCCACGATAGCTTTATAAGATTATATATTAATAATATATGGGTGAAACCAAAATGGCTAACACCTGAGCCAACTTTAAAACAAGTTTTAAGAAATAAAGTTACTTTAAAACTTATTAGTTACAATATGTACTATATACATAGATATATATTATAATACAATTTTAAATTAAGTCTAAAGTTTGTCAAAACTCTAGATGCATCTTGAGAATATTCTCATTTTTGTAAAATAATCTTTTGTAATGTTTAGTAATTCATTACATAGTTAGTATTGTTATATTAAAATAATAATCTTATTAAGATATTTGGTTTTCACATTTAGAAACATTTTATATGAAATTATTTTAACCGAATTAATTTGTGTATATTTTGGTATTCTGACAAGTTGAGGAGTCTGTGTGACCACGGACTACTGAAAAGTGTTAGACAAGTCAGATTTCATTGTGTGATGATCAATAAGACTAACATCTGTCCACACGCTTGTACATTTTATACTATACTAGTTATTGACCGCTGCTTCATTTGTGTGGGCAATAAGATTCAGCTTTTCACCGTTCCCGTGGAATTTCATGAAATACTCTATTAGTGGCCTACACTTTTAAAATAACCTACATGGCTAATTTCCTGTATCATCCATCACACAGTAGTTCCGTCTGTGATTTGTCTGTCGGTAACGGGACAGTTTTGTATATGTACATATATTGATATATAAAATGTATTTATTTATATTGTACAAATACACTGAGTGACAGGCCGCAAATAAGTAAACGATATAGCGAATCGACCTTGATCCGAATATAGATATAAATAGCGAACTACAATTACTAGGGCGTTGCTTATAATATTATATTTTTAATTTATACGTTTATATACAATTTAATTTAGGATTTTACCTCAATTTCTATTTATTTTCATGAATTGCGCCTTTAAGTTTCGCAACTCAGCACGCTAAAGCTTGATTTTTGGAAGACAATATAACAGAGTGTTTTCAAATAAGACTCTCTTTGACTATGCGGGAAATATAATGTTTTAAATTAATATTTTTACTTTGAATTCAAAACACTGGTTTCGCACTTTACACACACTGATGCAATACAAAAGTTTATAATTGAACATTGAGCTTAAAATATAATAGAGTAATGAAAGATTTAAAAATATTCTTTTCTTAGCGACGACATATTTATCAATCGACAAATGTCAAATTGGTACTGGTACAGAAATTATGGGGAATCTTATAAAACCATTTGTCAAAAGTCAGCTGTCACGTCGTGACGCAATAACAAGGGGAATGGAAGTTATC
This sequence comes from Podotricha telesiphe, assembly GCA_038994665.1. NCBI lineage: Eukaryota > Metazoa > Arthropoda > Insecta > Lepidoptera > Nymphalidae > Podotricha > Podotricha telesiphe. The sequence goes on along the minus strand of JAOYRR010000108.1, from coordinate 6,599 downwards.
TCCCGCTGACAGCCTTTGTTACGGTATAGAGCCTATCAGATAATAAATTATCGAAAACCAAAACGAAATTTAAACGTTGTAAAATTGTATGAATGTAAAGTTTTAGGTTACTTTAAAAAAAATGAACAAAATGCTATTTTTGGTAACGCAGCAATGACCGCTAAGCTATGCGTTCAGCTTTGAACGCGTTTGAACGGTTTTCGAGAGGCGCGGGTTCAAATCCCGCTGCGTTCAAATTTTTATACGTTTTCTTTAAAAAACTTTAAAAAAAGCCCGCCATTTTATAACACTATATTACACTATATATACTCTAAAAATTAAAATAGTAAAGTAATCTTAGATAACTTGAACGTTTCTATCTTTTGTTTGCCACCGGAAACCACTTACCGGAACTGATGCCGAGTCATGGCATTGCTTGACCGTATTAGAATTATATCGATAGTCATTCAACTCCATTGTACTAGTATATAGTCTTTGAATATAGCGCAATATTACATCTGAGATACTTTCGAATGATAATGAGTGGTGACTGTATCTTGGTCGTGGAAGTTTAGTGGACGTTTGTATGACGGTAGGAATTTCAGTTTTATTATCGATATGGTGTTCTTTCATATTTGATCTATAGAGATAATCACAAAATAACGTGATATGAATATTATTAAAAAATACATATTTAGAAAACGTATAAAAATTTTGAACGCAGCGCGATTTGAAACTGCGCGCTCTGACCGCTAAGCCATGCGTTCTACATCCAGCTACGGCGAAATTCTTATACGCTTATTACGAGTTTGCGATTAACACTTTAAAAAATGTTAAAAAATATTTATTGAATAGCATCTCTCGTGCTTTCGTAGAATAATCTTTGGGTAGCAGAAATTTGTAAAAATCTCTCAATCTACAGAGATGCTAACAACAAATATAAGTTGTAATAAGCGTGTAAGAATTTCGACGTAGCTGGATGTAGAACGCATGAATATTATTTGTTATATTTAGTGCGGTAAAACGTTTCACTTACATAGGAGTGCTTACTGTTTAATTCAGTCCCAAATACTGACCATTTTTGAATAACAACGAGATGGTAGAACGAACTTTGACAAAATATCGTACTGTGTTTAACAAAAGCGGAACTCTTGAACAACATTTGTATTCACACCTATTGAAAATAGTGAGAGACTGGATAACTAAGCCATAGTGGGTTATAATTATAATTTGATGATAAATTACATTGCCCACTTGACGTGTGAGCGTCGGGCGTCGATCAAACACGAGATTGGCAGCCTAGCTCAAAACGACTACACGCTGTATAACGCCACGGAACAGACCGTGACGTCACGGTGAAAGTAATCGATTTGTGCATACAAATCATATTATATAATGATTTATAGAATTAGTTTTAAAATATCGATTTAACATATCGATTATTTCAATATATTAATGATGTTTTGTAATTTGTTTCAGGTACGTATTGGAGAGGCAGTTAACGATTTGATACATGGTGTTTGATCTAACGTAATAAGTTTTACGTAATATTATATCTCTGTAACAGGTAATGCAAGCAGTTAATAAGGAACGCGGGCTTATGAAACTCGTTTATATTATATTGAAATGCGTCTAATCTTAGTTAGATATGTGTTTTGTTTGTTTTTATTTAATTTGATTTCAGATTATTTTAATTAGTCTTGTTTTTAACATATAATATTAATAGTTTCCAAGAGGCGCGGTTTCGAATACTGCTGCGTGCAAAATTTTCATCCGTTTTCTAAATATATTATTGTATTAATTTTATAAAAAACCAGACATAATTCATATTCTTTTACTTAAATTCGTAATACAATATACATATTGTGTAACATAATACTATATTTATATTAAGAATTTGCGTACTTGTTACCAAAATGACTTTGAGAAAAAATATTATTTTTCCAATAACAAAACATGAATCAATGACAAATCAGTATTCAATACATCTATGTATGAGGCATACAAAATGCACCCACTTTTTTATAAAGAAGTTTATAAAAATAATATTGAATAGTCTTGTTAATTTGCTTGTAATGTTTATTGGAATTACATAATTACGTACTTTTTTATTTATTGTGTATTATTTTTACAATTTGTATATACATAGTGTTTTGTTTTATTGGAAATTTAGGCATAATTTACTGCAATTTGAATAATGGTTGTAATATTTACACTAGAGAATGCTCATTTAACAGCTTCACGTTATTTTCGGTACGGAAAATGTATATATTTTAAATGCAACCATTCCATAATAAGATCTTTGGTTTTCGCGATTATTACACATTTTCAAATGAAACTATTTCTAACCGGATTAATCACGTATATGCAAAAACGCCCAAATTCCAGTAGAAAAGACTGTTGGAAACTTGCTACCACCTGGGACCTAATACTGAAAACATTGAAGTCTTAATCCTACCACACCAGAGAGCAAGATACAGTCAGCTCATTCTGCAAGAATCCAGGGCAGCACGCGAGGCAACTAAGAAATCGTTGGCGGTAGTTTGATATAATAATTGTATTAACTGACAGACGAATGTCACCTCAGTCTACCTGTGACCACAGACTACTGTGAAGTGTTTGAAACGTCGGGTTTCTAAAATGTATTTTCGAATACCAAAAATATACGCGATCAATCCGTTTAAAAATAGTTTCATTTCAAAATGTTAACAGTCGTACGCTGTCACATTCCGCCACAAAGGCTACTTATATTTCAAATATTTTGACATTGAAATCCACCATCTTCTAGTATCTCACCTTGATCGAATAATAAACATCTTAAAACATATCTAATAAAGACTGGTAATAACAATATTGCGAACATTATTTAGAGGTGACTTCAAAGCATATATATAACTCAGTTGGTTAGACCTTTTCAAAGTTGTAACTAACAAGCAACAACTATGGCTTTAAATCCAAAAAATATACTGTTTTTTTTTTAACATTTTAATATATTGATTTATACTAAAAACATCGAACAGAGCAATATATAGTTAGCTCTTACCTAATTGCATGCATACATACTGTGTGACGTGGCCTCCCCGCGGCTATGACGTGATAGGCATGAAACGTACCGTATTGATCAACCGCATTGCATACTAATCAAGTGAAATTCACGTTTAATATGTGTAAAAAACACCGCAATGTCCGTCCAGACGATATGTCCGTTTAGAAAATATTGCTATAATTGCATTTAATAATGTGCGTGTACCGTTAAATATAAAGTTTAATTTTACCCCATAGCACGTTAGTTAGAGAAACCTACCGACGAGACTCCATTCTCTACTTTCCCGAATTCGAGACATTACTTCTTGAGTGGAAGAATACAACGCCACGCTTTGTCTTGTACCAGGGCGGAGACATTATATTTCAATTATTATCATGATTCTTCCAAATGGGGATCGAACCCACACGTAATGACGTTTGCAGCCAAGTGCAGTTCCATTGCGCCTACATCAATGTAATTTTTTAAAACTGCCCTACTCTTTAAAGAAAAGGCATATAAAAGACTTGATAGATTATTATTGTAAATGTTATATATATATATATATATATATTATTTGAACTATTAACTGATTATGCAAATGTAATTTGAATCTGTGCTTTTTTAACTGCACAGTATCAATATTTAAAACTTTAATCTCGTTATAACTCTGTATGTTGTTTTATTCTCCTATTATGAATTATTAAGCTATTCAAGGACTCGTCTTCACAAATGTTTAATAAAATCTAGGAAGTCCTATAATGATAATGAATGAGATCTTAAATATCGATTTTATAATTTTAATGCAATTTTATGTTAATTTATTTATAAATATTGATCGATTTACGTCAAAAACTGAGTGTAGGTCAAAATGCGTGACATATTGTATTCGACCGACACTTCCTTTTATCGTAGCTTATTTATTAGGTGTATAATAATTAATTTATTATATTTGATGAAATATATGGATATGCATTTCATTTTTAATTCATTTATCTATTTTTAAAAATGTCACAATCTTAAAACGCGGATGTAATCTACATTTATGTCAGCATCACAAATCAAAGTTAGATTGATATTAAATATAAAAAGGTCAAATGGCTAAACTATTGAAATACTGAATAAAAATTTTACATGTAGTAGGATTTGAAATCTTAAGGTTTCTAGTTCTGTACACTTAATTTCTATATACATGTTCAGTTCATAAGTCATATGTCAAAATTTTAACCGACAAAACATAAAAATTTTTTTTTTCAAAATTGCTTTTTAAATCTCTATAATAGATATAGCTGTTTCAGATATCAATCAAAGCAAATTAGAATAGAAATGAAATATTAAGTTTATTTAAATAAACAAGTATCTGTGTATTGGATAGAAATAGTCGTTTTACAGACACACGGTCTTCATTGCATTGAATTGTTAGATCTTACAGATTGTATGCGCGTGTCGGAGGCACGCGTCGGCTTGGTACTTTAACAGGGAGGGTTGCGCTTCACATACACTATACAGACGTACTGAATGTAATATAAGTAAAGCTATATATAAATATATATATATATATATATATATATATATATATATATGATTAAAATAACACGCAATAGAATGGCACAGAAGCTCTTTTTTAATACGCTCGTATATATTATACATTATTTGTTAAAAAAATTATTGATATAATTTTTAATTCATTAAAAATTATAGGCACTCGTGTATTGTAAGATAACGATATATGCAATTAGTTTTGTCAAATTATTTGATAGAACATATTTCTTAAGTCATTTTATTATTTTTTTTTTAACATTTTTTAAAGTGTTAATCGCACACTTAGGAAATTGTAAAAGACATATTTAGAAAAACGTATAAAAATTTGGACGCAGCTGGGATTTGTATTGACATGGTACGCATGCATGCATGGCACGCATGGCTTAGTGGTCAGAGTCTTGAACGGTTTACTTGAGGCGCGGGTTCAAATCCCGCTGCACGCTTAAATTTTTTATACGTTTCCGAAATATATCATTTTATTATTTACATATTAATGCGTAAGTAGCAAAAACTTTGTGATTCTTTTGACGAAAATTACGCGGACGAAGGAATATGAAATTTAAAGCACAGTAGTTTCCTGTATATAGAAATCTAATATTTTTTTTAAAAGATTCATAATAAATTTCATTAAATTAACAAGGCAACGACGACACTAGTAACAACAAATAGGAAAATAATATATTTAGCTTAACTTGACATAACATGACAATGGAATAAATAGCTTATTTAGATTTTTCGCTTGTTTTCTCATTTTAATCAAAAACTTTGCCTAAACTAAAAACTTAAGGGAAGTTAGTTTAAATGGTTGTAACTTTTTTGTTTATGACCTGATCGAAATGAAATAAACACTAAATGTTAAGGGAAGGGAAGTCAAAATGGCATTTAAATCGGGTAAGCCGTTTCTGAGATTAGCGTGCACAAACGCACAGACAAACAGAAAAGAAAATTAAAAAGAATTATTTTGGGTTCTATTATATTGAATAATGCCCCTAATAATATATTTTTTCACATATCCCCCATGTACAGACAGCTATCAGTTAAATTTTTATTATATGTATTATAGATTATAGCAAAATATAGTTTTGGAATAGCTCCACGTCTGGTAGAGACGCAGGCTAAAAGATATTTTTATCTCAATGCCTGCTATCGGCATAGAAGTGAATGTTAAACCCACGGACATTTAAAAGGTCTCCATTTGTTTTTTTTTATTTCGTATCGATTTGAATAAACTGAAAGGAACTGAGTATCAAGGTGTATGCCAATATATTTCTGTATTATTTATTTGTAAATTGTATTATTAATATATTATTTAGGCAATATATGGATTTCATAGAATTTTTAAGTATACAGTATGTATATTAGTAGTTAGTTATATATTTACATATATTATAAAAAACTATTTATATGATTAAAGTCAATAAAAAGAAAAAAAATGCCGAGATAAGACTAAATCTAGAAAGGAGTGTTGTATCGTTAGCTATTTTTACATATCTTTCAATATTTTCGCTATATACACATAATCACACACACAGCGAGAGCAGGCATATTAAGACCTTGCATTCTCCCCTTTCTGACCTATTTTAATGCATTGCGCCTTACGCAACGCCGCGATCTGTCTTAGTAGAGCAGAAAAATTATAAAAATATTATAGAATTCAGCTTCAAATTGGGAATTGAACCCACAACAATCGCAGTGCAATACAGCTGCATGCTGCAATTCAATGTAATATGTAAGAAAATCGTATACAGTAGTTAATCTTTGACAGTTATCTGATCCAGATACGCCTATACATAATGTGAAATAGTCTCCCATTAATTTGATTGAATCGATCAATTTACACTTAACGAGTCTTAATTCAGGGTTAATTGTTTTGTTTAAGGGAAAGTGGGCGGCTGATATTATCGGACACGCAACATTGTTATATCAGTGACTTGTTTGTTTTACTGTTGAGCTTATATTATTTTGTTTAGTAAGATTTATTTAAAATGTGTTTTTTTAAATGTTACTAAATCCTTTAAAAGTAAACGAATTTAAACAGTGAAATTTTGATACTTCT